>OU342741.1:126134976-126165785 GCA_910589775.1 Avena eriantha | reverse complement strand
TTGGTTTAATGCTTCTTCATTTGAGAACACTTGATTCTCTTTCTTGCTTCTTATGCCTAACTTAAAGGCGTTAAAGAAAAGTACTTATTGGGAGATAACCCAAAAGTTTTAGATGAGTCTTGGAAGTTATTACCTCTGTAATAACCTCTCCTTATCCTTTTTATTTTGTTTTTGAGCCAAGAGTAACCTCTAATGAGAGAGAAGTAATGATTGGGAAAGTTGTTGTCCCGAAACAGATTTCTGTGCTTCACCGTAAACATTCGTGTAAAATCTCTGAACGTCTTTTTGGGGCGTGAATTTTTGTGCTTCTCCCCAGGTTGTTATCTAACTTTCTTTAGTTCAACACTTTTTTATTTGAGCAACAGAAGGTCTTTGAAAAATTCGTCTTTACCTGCTGGTCTGTTTTGACAGATTTCTGCCATTTTCTTCATTTGCTTCTTGTTGGTTCCTTTTTGAGTTCTTTTGGGGAATTGAGATTTTTGAGGGAAGTGCTACAGTAGATAGTGTTCTAATGGAAGTTTATTTGGTGTTAGAACTGAACCTTAAGACTTATTTATCTTGAGTGCACTAATGTTGCTAATAAAGATTGTGTGAAGTTTTGTATGAAGGAAAATTTCAGGTGTATGGAAGGAATGAGTAATGAGATGAAGGATGGACTAAAGCTCAAGCTTGGGGATGCCACGCGTGTCACTCTAAGAAATATCCAAGAAGTACAATCGTCAAAGCTTGGGGATGACCAAGGCATCCCCTTCTTCATCAATAAAAATCCCAGGTTTCTTCCAAACGCTTCATTTTTATTGTTTCATGCACAGTTGTGTTGTTCTTGGAGCGTCTTCTTTTTCGTTTTCGTTTTGGTTTTTCGTTTGCTTTGGTTTTCTTAGTTTCTGAATAAATTGGTTGGACCCCCTCTTTTATACATTGGTTTGCAAATAGTTTGGTTTGGTTTGGAAAAGAGTAGGAAAGTTCATGCTTATGTGGTAAAAAGAGCTCGTTTTTGACTGTGGCCTATGCTTTGTCATGCCATGCTTGATATTGTTGTCTTTATGCTTAGTATTCTTTGCTGTAGCATGACTTGTTATAAACAATTGAGATTGCTTAATGTGCCTTGGATGAATCATGCGTTGTTTTAGCATATTAAAGCATACTATAGTGGTATTCTCCTTTGATGCTTTATTTGGGTTGACTTGGCGCATGCTCACACCATGTTATGACTATCTCAAGTCACCATAGCCTTTATGATCCTTTAGTTTTCAACTTGTAGTATCACTTTATGCTTTGATCAATGATGTTTTGTCGCTCTGCATGATTATGGCCATTATTGCTCTCTTAGTTTGTCGCTCCCAGTCTTTTGCTAGCCTCCACAACAAAGTATGAGTTCCACTCATGCATCCAACTCCCTAAACCAAGTTATTCCAAAAAGTCCACCATACCTACCTACTAGCTTATGCTATTCCAAGTATATGCATGCTTTTGTTTACCTTCCAAATTAAACTCGTTATGAGAAAACTAGTGATTAAAGCTCTCACGAAGTTGATTGCACACTTTACTTTTCTTGCCCTTAATAAACTTGAACCATTGCGTCGTCTATGTTGTATATGCTTGCACTTATTTGTTGGGAATTAGCAGAACCATGCTTTCATGGGGAACGCTTTCAACATTGCACTTGGTACTTGTACCTAGTTGATATCATGCTCTTTTGTCTATGGATGTCGTCGGTGTGAAATGAAAGGGGAGCTTGTAAGTCCATGGAGTTATGTATATGTGTTAGAGAAACGTCTGGGCCGCTGGTCTAATCCATGCTGACATGGTGGAAACCTGCAGCGTAACCATACTGAGCTGTCTATGAAGCATTCTTCTT
Organism: Avena eriantha; assembly: GCA_910589775.1. Taxonomy (NCBI): domain Eukaryota; kingdom Viridiplantae; phylum Streptophyta; class Magnoliopsida; order Poales; family Poaceae; genus Avena; species Avena eriantha. The sequence continues at coordinate 126,163,927 of OU342741.1, read as the reverse complement.
ATAAAAATAGAGTCCTATATTGAGAAAAAGAGAAAAAGAAAAGAAAAGATATTATGAAAAGAGGAAAGAGAGAAAAAAGAACCATATTCCCATGGTAAATAAGAAGATTGCTGAGATGCTCGTTGTCTGCTTGCCTTGTCATTTTGATATGGGGATTCTTCCGTATCGGGCAAGGGTTACCCCATTGGCGGTTCTCTATGATACAGTTGTACTTACAATGACAAGAACTTACCGGTGACTAAACTAAAGTAGCATGAGGAGCGGCCCTCGTATAGAAGGGACATGAGATTTCTAACTTATACTTCTCCAAGCATGTACACCATAGTTTGTTCACTTTAACCTTAATCACTTCAAGATGCTTATGATAGGGGCAATGAGAGTTGAAAGCTATAAGTACCATAATTTTTGGAAGCTCTTTATGAGACTTGAATCCCTACTTCCTTTTATAAAAAGGTCTTTCTTCCACCATTATATTGTGTCTCCACCTTCTACCTTTATGCACCTACTTTGAGAGCATAGTGGCCATTCTTAGTTCTATGTGCATTGTCCCAAGACTAGTTGATTGATGCATAACTTGATATTGCTTGTTTTAAACTATTTGTATCTAGTCACTCTTATGAACTTTGAAGGTGTCCTATGCATTTATATTTGCTACTCTATGAGGGATAAGCTAAATACTATTATGCTATGTTTTCTTTATGTGAAACAAACGCCTTGCAAAGCATTGTTATTCATGAATCTTTTGTTTGTGCCTTTTCATGTTGCATCATAGTTTCTTTCTCTTATTGCTAGAACTTTGTCTTTCATGTTATGATTGAAGTACTATGATCCCAGCTTTGAATGTTTTACAAATACTTTGATCAAGTCTTTGATGGTGCATGTCACCTCAAAAATTATTCTTTCTTTTTATCACTTACCTACTCGAGGACGAGCATGAGTTAAGCTTGGGGATGTTGATACATTGCAAATGTATCTATAATTTTTGATGTTCCATGCTTGGTTTTATCCAGTTTCTTGTGTTTTGTCCACACTTTGGAGTACTTTTCATATGATTTCTTGGACTAACCTATTAACAAGAGCCAAAGTGCCAGCTGCCTGCTTTCTGCTGTTTTTGGTTCCAGGAAAGTCAGAAAATGAATATTCTCGGAATTGGATGGGACAAAAGCCAAAGTGCCTATTTTCCCGGAAGTCATCAGATGCTAGAATACGAGACGGAGAGGGGCCAGAGGCCGGCCTGACCACCTGGCCATGCGGCCAGGCTTGGCCCGCGCCAGGGGGTGGTGTGGTGGCCCCTGATACCCCCTCGGCCTCCCCTTCCGCCTATAAGATGCCCTCGGGACGAAAACCCTAAGTTCCCGATAAAAAATCCACGAAAGAGTCTGTAGCCACTGTCATCTCCATCCGTAGATCGGGAGGGATCTGAAGCCCTTCCCGGCATCCTGCCGGAGAGGGGAATTCACCCTGGAGGCCTACTTCATCACCATGCAAGCCTCCGGTGTGATGCGTGAGTAGTTCATCCTTGGACTACGGATCCATGTAGTAGCTAGATGGCTGGTTCTCCTCATTTGTGCTTTGATGTCTAGATCATGTGAGCTCCGTTCATGATCAAGATCATCTATTTGTAATTCTGCATGTTGTGTTTGCGGGGATCCGATGGATATTGAGATGCTATTTCAGATTGATTATTGATTCTATCATGTCTTTGTTATTTGTGATCTTAAATGCTTTCCGTTGTTAGTGGCTATCTTGGCCAAGTAGATGCTAGCAACTCCAAGAGTTAGTGTTTATGCTCGATAGTGGGTTCATGCCACTGGTAATCTGGAGAAGTGACAGAAATCTCTAAGGTATTAGATGTGTTGTTGCTACTAGGGAGAAAACAACAATCCTTTGTTCATAGAACAATCGTATTATTTACTTTACACGCAGTTCGTAAAGCAATAATCTGTTGCTTGCAACTTAATACTGGAGAGGGTTCGGATGATAACCTGAAGGTGGATTATTAGTCATAGATGCTGTTGGATGGCGGTCTATGTATAATGTTGTAATGCCCAATCAAGTCTCAAAGGAGTCAAGATGATTAGTATATGCATGTATTGCTTTCTTGATGTTTGTCAATTGCCCCGCTGTAATTTGTTCACCCAGCATGTTATCTATCTTAAGGAGACCCACCTCTAGTGAACTATGGATCCCGATCCTTGTCTTTTACATCCAATCTATAAACTGTTTACTGCTTTGTGTTCACTTTCTGCAAACTTTTACTTCTTTCCATTCGATACGTTTAATCCTTTGTTTTCCGCAAAACACGGTGAGATTGACAACCTCATCGCAAGTTGGGGACAAAGTTCTGTGGTTGTGTTGTGCAGGTCTCCACGTTGCTACTAGCACCGGTAGTGCGCCCTGCGAGGGCTCAGCTAGCAACACCTTTAGGGTGTTTCCTTGCTCCTACTGGTTCGATTAAACCTTGGTTTCATAACTGAGGGAAACTTGTTGTTGTGCTCATCATACCTTCCTCTTGGGGTTCCCAACGAGTTGTACATCAATGCCGCACCAGCATTTTCCTGGCGCCATTACAGAGCATCAACCACACATGGATTAACCAATGGTATTTGCATGTGTGTTCTTTTCACAAACCACATATGGATCAACCAATAGCATTGCATGTGTGTTCTTTTCACAAATTATATATGGATCCACTAGTGTTCATTGCAAGTGTATTCTTTCCACAAACCACTTATGGACCCACCAGTGTTCATTGTATGTGTGTTCTTTTCCACAAACCACATATGGATCCACTAGAGTCATTGCATGTGTGTTCCTTTCCACAGACCACATATGGACCCACTAGAGTCATTGCATGTGTGTTCTTATACTAAAACCAGCACTAGAGTCATTTTATATGTGTTCCTGTCAAGAACCACATATGGATCAACCACTGTTCATTGCATGTGTGTTCCTGTCACAAATGGATCACTAGAGTTATTGCATGTGTGTTCTTTCTGCAGACCACATATGGATCCACTAGAGTTATTGCATGTGTGTTCTTTTCACAAACCACATACTGATCAACCAATGGCATTGCATGTATGTTCTTTTCACAAATCACAAACGGATCCACAAGTGTTCACTGCATGTGTGTTCTTTCCACAAACCACTTATGGATCTACCAGTGTTCATTGCATGTGTGTTCTTTTGAACAAACCACATATGGATCCACCAGATTCATTGCATGTGTGTTCGTTTCACAAGCCACATATGGACCCACTAGAGTCATTACAGGTGTGTTCTTATACTAAAACCAGCACTAGAGCCATTGCATGTGTGTTCCTGTCAAGAACCACATATGGATCAACTAGTGTGGATTGCATATGAGTTCCTGTCATGAACCACACATGGATCAACCAGTGGTTATTGCATGTGTGTTCTTTCCACAGACCACATATGGATCCACTAGAGTCATTGCATGTGTTTTATTTCCACAAACCACACAAGGATTAACCAATGGCACTACATGTGTGTTCTTTTCACAAACCACATATGGATCAACCAATGGCATTGCATGTGTGTTCCTGTCACAAACCACACATGGATCAACCAGTGGTTATTGCATGTGTGTTCTTTTTGCGGACCACATATGGATACACTAGAGTTATTGCATGTGTGTTCTTTTCACAAACCACATACTGATCAACCAATGGTATTGCATGTATGTTCTTTTCACAAATCACAAACGGATCCACAAGTGTTCACTGCATGTGTGTTCTTTCCACAAACCACTTATGGATCTACCAGTGTTCATTGCATGTGTGTTCTTTTGAACAAACCACATATGGATCCACTAGAGTCATTGCATGTGTGTTCGTATCACAAACCACATATGGACCCACTAGAGTCATTACATGTGTGTTCTTATACTAAAACCAGCACTAGAGCCATTGCATGTGTGTTCCTGTCAAGAACCACATATGGATCAACCAGTGTGGATTGCATATGAGTTCCTGTCATGAACCACACATGGATCAACCAGTGGTTATTGCATGTGTGTTCTTTCCACAGACCACATATGGATCCACTAGAGTCATTGCATGTGTTTTATTTCCACAAACCACACATGGATTAACCAATGGCACTACATGTGTGTTCTTTTCACAAACCACATATGGATCAACCAATGGCATTGCATGTGTGTTCTTTTCACAAATCACATATGGATCCACCAGTGTTCACTACATGTGTGTTCTTTCCACAAACCACTTATGGATCCACCAGTGTTCATTGCATGTGTGTTATTTTCCACAAACCACATATGGATCCCTAGAGTCATTGCATGTGTGTTCCTTTCCACAGACCACATATGGACCCACTAGAGTCATTGCATGTGTGTTCTTATACTAAAATAACACTAGAGTCATTGCATGTGTGTTCCTGTCAGGAACTACACATGGATCCACCAGTGTTCATTGCATGTGTCTTCTTGTAAGAAACCACACATGGATCAACCAGGGGTTATTGCATGTGTGTTCTTTTCCACAGACCACATATGGATCCATTGCATGTGTGTTCTTTCCATAAACCACACATGGATTAACCAATGGCATTGCATTTGTGTTATTTTCACAAACCACATATGGATCAACCAATGGCATTACATGTGTGTTCTTTTCACAAATCACATATGGATCCACCAATGTTCATTGCATGTGTGTTCTTTTCCAGAAACCACATATGGATCCACTAGAGTCATAGCATGTGTGTTCTTTTCACAAACTACATACGGACCCACTACAGTCATTGCATGTATGTCTTCTTATACTAAAACCAGCACTAGAGTCATTGTATGTGTGTTCCTGTCAAGAACCACACATAGATCAACCAATGTCATTGCATGTGTGTTCCTGTCATGAACCACACATGGATCAACCAGTGGTCATTGCATGTGTGTTCTCTTCACAAACCACATATGGACCCACTAGAGTCATTGCATGTGTGTTCTTATACTAAAACCAGCACTAGAGTCATTGCCTGTGTGTTCTTATACTAAAACCAGCACTAGAGTTATTGCATGTGTGTTCCTGTCGAGAACCACATATGGATCAACTAGTGTCATTGCATGTGTGTTCCTGTCATGAATCACACATGGATCAACTAGTGGTCATTGCATGTGTGTTCTTTTCCACAAACCACATATGGATCCACTAGTGTTCATTGCATGTGTGTTCTTATCACAAACCACACATGGATCAACCAGTGGTTATTGCATGTGTGTTCTTTTCGCAAACCACGTATGGATCAACCAATGGCATTGCATGCGTGTTCTTTTCACAAATCACATATGGATCCACCAATGTTAACTGCATGTGTGTTCTTTCCACAAACCACTTATGGATCCACTAGTGTTCATTGCATGTGTGTTCTTTTCCACAAACAACATATGGATCCACTAGAGTCATTGCATGTGTGTTACTTTCACAAGCCACATATGGACCCACTTGAGTCATTGCATGTGTGTTCTTATACTAAAACCAGCACTAGAGTCATTGCATGTGTGTTCCTGTCAAGAACCACATATGGATCCACCAGTGTTCATTGCATGTGTGTTCTTGTCACAAACCACACATGGATCAACTAGTGGTTATTGCATGTGTGTTCTTTTCCACAGACCACATATGGATCCACTAGAGTCATTGCATGTGTGTTCTTTCCAAAAACCACACATGGATTATCCAATGGCATTGCGTGTGTGTTCTTTTCACAAACCACATATGGTTCAACCAATGGCATTGCATGTGTGTTCTTTTCACAAATCACATATGGATCCACCAGTGTTCACTGCATGTGTGTTCTTTCCACAAACCACTTATGGATCCACCAATGATCATTGCATGTGTGTTCTTTTCCACAAACCACACATGGATCAACCAGTGGTTATTGCATGTGTGTTCTTTTCCATAGACCACATATGGATCCACTAGAGTCATTGCATGTGTGTTCTTTCCACAAACCACACATGGATTAACCAATGGCATTGCATGTGTGTTCTTTTCAGAAACAACATATGGATCAACCAATGGCATTGCATGTGTGTTCTTTCCACAAACCACTTATAGATCCACCAGTTTTCACTGCATGTGTGTTCTTTCCACAAACCACTTATAGATCCACCAGTGTTCATTGCATGTGTGTTCTTTTTCACAAACCACATATGGATCCACTAGAGTCATTGCATGTGTGCTCCTGTCATGAACCACACATGGAAAAACCAATGGCATTGCATGTGTGTTCCTGTCATGAACCACACATGGATCAACCAGTGGTAATTACATGTGTGTTCCTCTCATAAACCACATATGGATCCACCCAGTGTGATTGCATGTGTGTTCTTCTCACAAACCACATAAGGATCCACCAGTGTCATTGGATGTGTGTTCTTTTCATAAACCACATATGCATTCTAACCCTAGGAGTGCCCTAACCTTAGCCCCCCAATGGATCCACCATTAGACCGAGTCTTCTAGAAGGCACGCCATAACACAGTTGTTCTTCTTGACGATTGTTACATACCGTTCGATCGGGCGCTTGGACGATTGGGATGGTCTTCGTGAGAGCGATCCTCGAGAAGGCTGTTCTGCGGCATGATTGGCCACGCTTGCTCTGGACAAACTGGCATGTTGTGAGTGTCACGACTCACGAGTTGAGTGGGCCATATCCTAGTGTCACGTCCCCATTACTTCTCTTCCTTCCCCTCGAAGCCACTTTCCCCACTTCACTCCCATCCTGCCATAGCCGCAAGCCGACGACATCCGCCAATTCCCGGGTCGCTACCTTCATGCTAAGAAATCATTTTACAAGCTTTTGAACTTATCCTACATATTCCTGCTATTCGCCAATCTAACTGCTGATCTTTTTTCCGATTTCTCGACGAACTTCAGATGTGGCAGATGCTGCAGCCCAAGAATCTGGAGATCCTCGCGCGCAACTTCGCAGTGACGTTCCCGCTCGTGTGCTCCCACCCAGGATGCTTTCGTCGTTACTCCTACCACGAGCTCCCGCTCCACGAGCTCGCGTGCCCGCATGGCGCGTGCTCCTGCACGGAGCTGGGCTGCAACTACACTGGCCCACCGGCAGAGCTCGTCGTCCACCTTGCAGAGGAGAACTTGATCGAAGTGATTAGGATCTCGTACAGGAAAGCCCAACTTCTCTAAGAGCAGGTGTCGTTCACTAACTTGGCATGCCGCCGGCTAATTTTCCAAGGGGGACGGCTCTGTTTTCGTCCTGACCATCACCACCGGTGTTCCGGGAACCAGAGATTGGCCCACCGTCATGTGTGTCATATGCGTCAGGTCGGTCTCGTGCGCCTGGCCCGTATACACGGTGCGCATGTGGGCGAATGCCCAGCCGCCGTCATCCGATAGCATTCTTGTGCTAGCCGAGGCGCCGAGCTGCCCGACGCCGCGGGAGGTGCAGTATGTGGACCTAAGGTCGATCTTATGTGTGCCATCTCAGTACCTTGTCGGTGCTGGACCGAACAGGCAGATGCATTTCTACATTTGTATCGAGAAGGCCAACAGGGAAATGTTGTACTTGTGCCGTCATTACTGTTAGACTTAAGCGATGCTTCTCAGGTGCGTAGAGCATACGAGTTGTGCGAATGTACCCCAGTTGTACTTTTTAGTACTCCTTAATAATTCAACAAGTTATTATATTGGTCCAATCAGCTTGCTGTTGTCACGTTGCAAAGTCCGCTTGCTCTGGACAGACTGGCAATACTATGTGCTCCCGCACCCGCATGTCAGTGTCATGTGTTCCGAGGGCCAGTGTCACGCCCCCTTCTCTTCCTTCCCCTCGAAGTCACTGTCCCAACTTCTCTTCCATCTTGCCACCCCCATCTGATGGTTGTAATCTGATTTTCGTTGGAATGTTTACATGTAATCTACATTGATAATGCAACATGAAAATGGCACAGACACAATTTCTAAAGTAGAAGCAATCACACGCTGCTATTGCATATATTTCTCAATATAGCTTGACAAACCCATTACTATAATTGTACTCGCACTAAACACAACCGAAATTGTAACCATCCTAAACAACATCTATACCCACATCACACCGCTGTCATCGGAGTCCACCTTGATTGGTGACACGGACGTGCCCTTCCCAGCGACATCCACTCCCGCCCGTGGCTTGCCCTTCGCCAAGGAGTCAATAATGGCGTTCTGCACAGCTTTGTCCCCGTCGTCCTCCACATCGGAATCGACAATGACGAAGGTGATGGGGTTGGCGTGGACCAAGCGCCGTCGTGACTGGCGGCTCCTTCTCAAGCTCGACGCCACATCAGTCCTTCTACAGGTAGGAGGGGCTGAGATCGGATACGTAGCGGCGTCGCTCCTCTCAAGAAACCATGGCCATTTGATACTGCGACAGTAGGATCTTGGGGTGGATCCGCTGTGGCGAGCCCTAGCGAAAGCGGTGGAGCGGATGGATCTGCTGGCACGAGCCATGACAAGTTCCTAGGAGGGAGTATGATTGTGGGCCAGGCATGTCTGGTTCCTGAGCAAGGCCTCCCAGTGATATGTACGCGGGCAAGGTGCCAAAAAAATTCGTCCAAGGCGCTTGAGAGGGCTTTTGAACCATGAAGGCGCGAGGTTTGGTTGACAAGTCCACACGCTAGGTCCCCCACCTGTCAGCCGAATGTGGACGGTAGGATTCTACCCGAGTTATTAAGTGGGGATAAATAACGCTTCACCCCTACCCCGACATCCAAAGGCTCCTCTTTCCTCTGCCCTCGCTCCCCTCGCTCATGGCTCGCAACTCGTGCAGTTCGTCTCGGGCGGAATCAGGGTCAGCTCAACGCCGTTAGGCGGGTGCCCCCATCAGCTACTGGAGGGCGCCCTACGATTACTACCCCGATGTGCTGTGTTTGTGCGGTGAGAAGATGCCGAGATGGATTTCGTGGACCGACGAAAATACAGCAGGAAAATTCAGCAACTACGACATCAGAGCAGTAAGTTCCTACTGTAGGTACAATGGTAACCCGGATCCGGAAAGCATAATGTAATTCTTTTTTCTGTTTCCTTCGGTCTACTACGCAGGAAGGGAGGGGGACTGGTTGTGACAAATTTGTGTGGATCGAAAAGCCACTGACAAGTTTTCACAGAGAGCTTGTTCAGGATCTGCGTGATGCTATGTGGGACAAGAAAGAGCAGATTCGTGCGATGGAGCGAGAGATCAGGGAGCTTCACCAGGTGCAGGGGAGGCAGGGGCAGGGAGGTGGTGAGACAGACAGGCTCAAGATTAGGCCAGATAGTGGAAACAATCTCCTCATTATCTGGGCATTATCTGTTGCATTTGTAGTTTATGTTGCCATGTCGTTGTCGAGCAACTGAAATAAGTTGCTGCTTCGTGGAGTGTAGCAGCCAGCTTAAGAAATTGTTTTTCAGCCCAGAAACTTATCATAAGTGTAATGCCAATAGTAGGGATTTATTAAGCGCCTATAAATAATTCATGTCTGTGCCACTAACACCCATCGATTTTGGAGACCCCTTAACTGCTCAGCTATCGCGATTGTTCAGATAGTAGTGGCACAGTCACAATTTTGGATTCAACTAGTGGCCTTGACCGTATCCAATCCTAAAGTCGCGATACATTTTACTCCGAGTACGGGAGGCAGATTGTTTTGCCCGACAAGTTCCACGCACACAGCTCCAGAGTTTAACCGAACTACATATATAGGTTCAAGTTCAATACATCATTAGGCTTCTACACTGCTAGACTTCTTTCTCGGCTTGGGTGCCAGCTTTCTTCCTCTTTCCTTCACGTCCTCTGGCTTCTTCATCTCCTAGCTTCTTCCTCTTCCTGGGTGCCAGTTTTCTTACCTTCACGTACCCTGCATCTCCGGGTCGAGGGAAGTCAGGCCAATCAGCACCAGAATCTTGTCCGTCATCATCACTCCACTCGTTTTGGTTTTCTTCCCGCAGCAAAATCATTGAGTCGGCCGTCTTGTTTCTTACCTTGCGCTTCCTGTAAAAAAACAGTACATGGATTACTACCTTATATCTACAAACTATAAACAATTTTTAGTGTGAATGTACCATCTCATACCTATGTTTGGGAGCATTAAGGGGACATCCAGTTGCTCTATGGCCTATAAGATGGCAGGTCTTGCATCTGTTTTTGCCCTTCTTTGTAGCATAGAAAGCCGAACCCTTCTTCTCGAGAAAATTCTTAAACCTATTCACCGGAGGTCTTCCTTTGCCGCTTTTTGTAACTGGCTGGCAAAGCTCGAAAGAAAGTTGGACTTGAGGCCATTGAGATGGGTCTATACATGGCTCGACGGATCCAGCGTATGCAACTCTGAACTTTTCCATAGAGTAGTAGTCTGACAAATACTGATCCAAATTTGGTAGAGTTCTTTTCTTCACCAAGAAGGCCAAGGCGTGGTCACAAGGTTTCCTAGTATGCTTCCACTCTAAGCAGGTGCATTCTCACAGCTGGATGTTCACAACATCCCTTTTGCCACTCTTGGACATATCGACCACCTCACAGCTTCTGCTGGTTGACAGGAGAACCTTAAGATTAGCAAGTCATCGGCTTCTCTTGTGCAGTTGCTGTACAACTGGCGGTAGCATATGTCCTCTAAGTCTCCTACCGATCTCTATCCTTATATTTAACAATTTCAAGATCATACCACGTATGCTGTCCATCAAGATATGAACAAGACACACTTTTATGTCCTTCACCCAGTTATTCAGGCATTCTGCAAGGTTGTTGTTTATGCAATCAACTTTGATGTCAGGGTTGAATTGACTCCTCTTCCATAGCTGCGAATGATGGATGGCTAAGTACTCTGCAAGTTCAGGGGCATCCGCAAAAATCTTGCTCATGAAATATTCGCTGCTACTAGGTTTGTAAACTCTAGCAGCAGGAAACATGTAACGAAATACGTTGCCTGCGTAGTGTGAGTACAAGTTAAGCATCATATGGGCATGGCATTCTCTACCTTCAGCTCGCGGGAACACCTCCTTCACTGCATTTGTGAGCCCTTTGCATGCATCCATGGATATAGCCAATGGATCCATGTGGCCTATTGATCTCCTGAGCTGCCTCATAAACGAGACCCAGTTTTCCTCCGTTTCTGTTTCAAACAAGCCGAATGCCACTGGGAACATCTAGTTGTGACCATCAAGTGTTGTGGTAGATGGCAGACATCCTTTCCATTTGCTAGTTAGGACAGTGTTGTCTACACTCAGATCCGGCCTATAGTCGTCCTTGAATCCCTGGATGCAAGGTTTAAGCGCCATGAAAAATCTTTTGAAATATATTTTACCACCTTCTGATTCGGTGTCAATCTCCACAACACTCCCCTGACACCTAGCTTGTACCTCCGCCTTGAAGTTGTAAAGCATCCTGAAGCTATTGGCCCAATCCCCGTTGATGTCTACGCACTTCTATTCTTGTAGATAGTTGATGGGCCTCCAAGTGTAGAGGTTTGTAGAACAGCAGCAAGTTTCCCTTAAGTGGATCACCCAAGGTTTATCGAACTCAAGGAGGAAGTGGTCATAGGTATTCCCTCTCAAGCAACCCTACAATCAAGATACAAGAAGTCTCTTGTGTCCCCAACACACCCAATACACTTTTCAGGTGTATAGGTGCACTAGTTCAGCGAAGAGATAGTGAAATACAAGTGGTATGGATAATTATAAGTGCTAACGGTGCCAGAAAATAGCTTGCTGGCGTGTGGTTGACGTGGGAAAAGACTAAAGGCAAACTGAAATAAAGATGGAAGCAAGCAAACATGTAACAGATCTAGTAGCAAACGGTGTTTCAATGCTAAGAAACAAGGCCTAGGGATCATACTTTCACTAGTGAACACTCTCTCATAAATATATTATCTTCATGATACTACTCTTAACTACTCTCAAGTTGGACACTATAATCGATGGTAGGGCTGTAACAACACACCTCAAAGTAAGCCTTTCCCATCTAGAAAACCCCACACTGTCACCTTGAGTACTATATGAGTCCAACAAACACCACAATTTCATAAAGACATCCAACTCCAAATATAACTCATAACAAGTATTTGTAATCTCTAGCCTAAGTGCCACCATGGTGAGCACGCTGTCACTTTCACACACATGGGGAGAGCAGAGATCTAATAAAGCACTTGAGTAGCAAGGTAGATCTACTTGATTACAAAGCTCATGACCACAACAAGATCATGCATAGGTAGAGAGATGAACACATAGCTACCGGTAGAACCCTTAGCCTCGAGAGAGAACTACTCCCTCCTCATCATGGGAATCAGCAACCGTGATGGAGATGATGGTGGAGATCGATGGAGATGGCTCCGGGGGCACTTTCCCGTCCCGGCAGGGTGCCGGAACAGAGACTTTCTGTCCCCTGAATCTCCCCTTCGGTGGCGGCGGCGCTGCAGAACTTTTCGTGGCTGGAGACTTGACTCTTTAGGGTTTATCCATCGGGAGGCTTCTTATAGGCCAGAGGGCAAGATCGATGGGCGGCCAAGGGTCCCACACCATGCCCTGGCGTGGCCTGGGGGGACCTGCGCCATGGGGTGGTGTGGCCACCCTATGGCCCCTCTCCGACTCTCCTTCCGGCTCCGTGAGTCTTCCAGGAAAATATCAACATTGGTTTTTTGTCAGGTCCAATTCCGAGAATATTGATTTTCTAACTTTCCTGGAACCAAAAACAGCAGAAAACAGGAAACTGACACTGTGGCACTTGTTAATAGGTTAGTCCAAGAAATCATATGAAAAGTACTACAAAGTGTGGACAAAACATAAGAAAGTAGATAAAACCAAGCATGGAACATCAAAAATTATAGATACATTTGCAATGTATCAACATCCCCAAGCTTAACTCCTGCTCGTCCTCAAGTAGGTAAGTGATAAAAAGAAAGAATAATTTTTGAGGTGACATGCACCATCAAAGACTTGATCAAAGTATTTGTAAAAACATTCAGCGCTGGGATCATAGTGCTTCAATCATAACATGAAATACAAAGTTCTAGCAATAATACAAAGAAACTATGTTGCAACATGAAAAGGCACAAACAAAAGATTCATGAATAACAATGCTTTGCAAGGCGCTACTTCCATCTTCAGATTCTAAGCTTGTTTTCATGTGCTCTTCCCATGTGCTAATTTGATGAGGTAGCCGCAGATGGTGACCAGAACCGTGTATTTGGGTTCAGCGGAGATCCTACTTGGCAGAAAATTAGAGACAAAAGATAAGAATTGTTTGTCAGCGTCGTGCTAGCAAACAATCCTATGTTCGATATATCTCTGTAATGCCAATAGCCAGCTAGAAGTTATAGGTAGTGCGAATAGCAAAGAGAAGAGTAGCTCACCCGCAATTAGCTAGAAGTACTTCTTCCTGTGCAAATGGATCTGCCATCCTTCGCGCTGCTCAACTCGTAGTCGGTAGAGGCGGGATAGATCGTCGCAACGGTTGGCATGGCATTCGGCATTAGAGCTCGGTAGCAGTGAGTAGGCGCAGCAACTTGGCGCCAGAAGTCAAATGCCCGAAGAGATCATTCTGGTTAGAGAGGGGATTTCAACTAACCTATTAACAAGATGCCATAGTGATAGTTGCTTGTTTTCTGCTCTTTTTGGTTTCAGAAAAGCTAGTAAGGAAATATTCTCAGAATTGGACCGGACAAAAGCCCAAGTCAATATTTCACAAGAAGGAACACGGAGTCCGGAGGGGAGACGAAGCGGGGAGCCAGGCCAGCCACAGCCGGTGGTGGCGTGGCCAGCCCTAGCCGCGCCACTAGGGGGTGTGGGCCCCCTGGCTCTCCACCGACCTTGCCCCTTCGCCTATATATTGCCCTCGGGACGAAAACCCTAAGTACCCGATCAAAATTCCACGAAAGAGTCTATAGCCGCCGTCATCTCCATCCCTAGATCGGGAGGGATCTGAAGCTCTTCCCAGTACCCTGGCGGAGGGGAGATATCACCATGGAGGCCTTCTTCATCACCATGCCTTCCTCCCGTGTGATGCGTGAGTAGTTCATCCCTGGACTATGGGTCCATGTAGTAGCTAGATGGTTGGTTCTCCTCCTTTATGCTACCATGTTTAGATCTTGTGAGCTCCATTCATGATCAAGATCATCTATTCGTAATCCTACATGTTGTGTTTGTGGGGATCCGATGGATATTTAGATGCCATTTCAGATTTATATTGATTCTATCATGTCTTTGTTATTTGTGATCTTGCATGCTTTCCGTTGTTAGTAGCTCTCTTGGCCAAGTAGATGCTAGCAACTCCAAGAGGGAGTATTTATGCTTGATAGTGGGTTCATGCCTCTAGGAATCTGGGGAAGTGAAAGAAATCCCTAAGGTACTAGATGTGTTGTTGCTACTAGGGAGAAAACAACAATCCTTTGTTCATAGAACAATCGTATTGTTTACTTTACACACTTTGCTTAATGCAATTATCTGTTGCTTGCAACTTAATACTAGAGGGGGTTCGGATGATAACCTGAAGTTGGATTATTAGTCATAGATGCAGTTGGATTATGGTCTATGTATAATGTTGTAATGCCCAATCAAATCTCATAGGAGTCAAGATGATTAGTATATGCAAGTATGCTTTCTCGATGTTTGTGAATTGCCACACTGTAATTTGTTCACCCAACATGTCATCTATCTTAAGGAGAATCACCACTAGTGAACTATGGACCCCAGTGCATTCTTTTACCATCAATCTACAACTATTTACTGTTTACTTTCTGCAAAGAAATTACTATCTTCCACACAATACGTTTAATCCTTTATTTTCAGCAAAACGGGTGAGATTGACAACCTCACTGTAAGTTGGGGACAAAGTTCTATGGTTGTGTTGTGCAGGATTCCAAGTGGGAAACAACACCTTGGAGGTGTTTCCTTGCTCCTACTGGTTCGATAATCTTGGTTTCATAGCTAAGGGAAAACTGACTGCTGTGCTCATCATACCTTCCTGTTGGGATTCCCCAACGAGCTCTACATTTTGAGCAAGCAAGACTTTTTTGTGTGCCTTTGACGAGGAGTCAAGGACATCTTCGCAAGGGGAGTCCCTCATAACCAATATCTTTACTTTGTTTTATTTGTTTTGCTTATTTTATTTCTGCTTTGTTTGCTTGTTTCTTTATCAAAAACACACAAAAAATAGTTGTACTAGTTTGCTTTCTTTATTAAAAACACAAAAAATGACTACTCTTGAAAACACTAAGTTGTGTGACTTCACTAGCACCAACAACAATGATTTCATGTCCACACCTATTGCTCCACCTATTCCTGTAGCTACTTTCTTTGAAATTAAACCTACTTTGCTTAATCTTGTTATGAAATAACCATTTTATGGTATTCATACTGAAGATGTTGCTGCTCACCTTAATACCTTTGTTGAACTTTGTGAGATGCAAAAACATAGGGATATAGATGGAGATATTATTAAGCTTAAATTGTTTCCTTTCTCTTTGAGAGGAAAAGCTAAAGAATGGTTGCTATCCCTAACTAGAAATAGTATTGAATCTTGGACTAAATGCAAAGATGCTTTCATTAGAAAATACTATCCTCCTGCTAAGATTATATCTATGAGAAGTGAAATAATGAAATTTAAACAATCTAATAATGAACATGTTGCTCAAGCTTGGGAAAGAATGAAATCTTTGGTAAAGAATTGTCCCACTCATGGACTGACTGCTTGGATGATTATCCAAACCTTTTATGCATGACTAGATTATTCTTCAAGAAATCTGCTAGATTCTGCTGCTGGAGGTACCTTTATGACCATTACTTTGGGTGCTGCAACAAAGCTTCTGGATAATATGATGGTTAACTATTCTGAATGACACACTGAGAGAGCTCCACAAGGTAAGAAGGTAAATTTTGTTGAAGAAACCTCCTCCTTGAGTGATAAAATTGATTTTATTATGTCTATGCTTGTTAATGGGGAAGCTCATATTGATCCAAATCATGTTCCCTTAGCTTCTTTGGTTGCTCAAGAAGAGCAAGTTGATGTGAACTTTATTAGAAATAATAATTTTAGCAATAATGCCTACATGAATAATTTTGGTAATAACAATTATAGGCCATATCCTCCCAACAATGGTAATGCTTATGGAAATTCCTACAACAATAATAGAAGTGCACCCTCTGGACTTGAAGTTATGCTTAAAGATTTTATTAGTAAACAAACTTCTTTCAATAAAACTATTGAGGAAAAACTCTCTAATACTGAAAGAAAATTGCATCATTGTCTGAAGCACAATCTTATTTGAATAAAATGGCTACTAAACCTGAAACTATTGAAAATCCCTTTGCTTCCACTAATGCCATACAAGTTAGAATTGATTAAAATGTTAGATTGTTAGTTGAATTTCATACTAAGTGGGAAACAGAAGATGAAATTTCTAGAAATATTAGTATTTCTACTATCACTACCACTAATGTTGAAGCTGGTAAACCCAATGGAACCTTTTCTAATAAAAATGCTGAAATTCTTAGAAATATGGGAAACAATAGCCCCACTACTTTAGATGATAATTATGATTTTGATCTTGAAGGTTGCAATATCTCCGAAGTAATTATGCTCCTACAAAAGCTCCCTAAAGGTTCTAATGCTATTGCTACGAATATGGCCTTTACAAAACACATTACTGATGCTCTCATAAAAATTAAAGAAGAAAAGATGAAACTAGAAGATGGTTTGGAACCCATAATTAATATGAAAGTGAATGATTTTGATCTCAAAGCTTTATGTGATCTTGATAGTAGTGTTTCTATTATGCCTAGAAAGATTTATGAAATGTTTGATTTTTCACCATTGGAAGATTGTTATTTAAATGTCCAACTTGATGATAATGCTAAAAACAAACTCATGGGGAGTGTTAGTGATGTTCTTATTATGGTTAACAATGCCTATGTCCCCGTTGATTTCTATGTTTTGGATGTTGAATGCAATGCTTCTTGTCCTATTATTTTGGGAAGACATTTTCTTAGAACTGTTGGTGCCATTATTGATATGAAAGAAGGCACCATTAAATATCAATTTCCACTCAAGAAAGGTATAGAACACTTCCCTAAGAAGAGAGAAAAGATTCCTTTTGCCTCTCCTATTAATTTTTTTTCTCTTAATGCTTCTTCATTTGAGAATACTTGATTCTTTTCTTGCTTCTTATACCTAGCTCAAAGGCGTTAAAGAAAAGCACTTATTGGGAGATAACCCAAATTTCATTAGGAACCTTTTTGTTGAGTCTTAGAAGTTATTACCTCTGTAATAACCACTCCTTATCATTTTTGTGTGGTTTTTGTGCCAAGAGTAACCTCTAATGAGAGAGAAGTAATGCTTGGGAAAGTTGCTGTCCTGAAACATATTTTTGTGCTTCGCTGTAAAGATTCGTGAAAAATCTCTGTATGTTGGTTTGAGCTGTATTTTTTTATGATTCTGCCCTAGGTTGTTATCCAACTTTAGTTAGTTCAACACTTTTTCATTTGAGCAACAGAAGGTCTTCCAAAAAATCGGTTTTTACTTGCTGGTCTGTTTTGAAGGATTTCTGCCATTATTTGCATTTGCCTCTTAATCTCTTTCTCTTTGAGTTCTCCTTGATCATTTGAACTTTTTAAAGGAAGTGCTACAGTAGCTTGTGTTTTAATGTAAGTTTTACTTGTGTTGAAACTGAACCAAAATACTTATTATCTTGAGTACACTAATGTTGCTAATGAAGATTGTGTGAAGTTTTGTATGAAGGAGATTTTAAAGTATAGGGAAGAGTAATGTGATAAGATGAAGTATGGAAAAAATCTCAAGCTTGGGGATGCCACCCGTTTCACCCCAAGAAATATCCAAGAAGTACAAGCATCAAAGCTTGGGTATGCCCAAGGCATCCCCTTCTTCATCAATAAAAATCTCAGTTTTCTTCCAAACACTTCATTTTTTATCGTTTCATGCACATTTATGTTGTTCTTGGAGCGTTTTTGTTTTTGGTTTTCATCTGCTTATTTTGCTTAGTTTGCTTGAATAAATTGGTTGGACCCCCTCATTCATTCATTAGTTTTCAAATAAGTTGGTTTGGATTGGAAAAGAGTAGGAAAGTTCATGCTTAAGTGGTATAAAAAGAGTCTTGTTTTTGACTGTGGCTTAGGCTTTGTCATGTCATACTTGATATTGTTTTGGCTTTATGCTTAGTGATTATTGATGTAGCATGACTTGATACAAATAATTGAGTGCCTTTAAAGAATCATGCGTTGTATTAGCATATTAAAGCATAGTATTGTGGTATTCACCTTTGATGTTTTATTTGGGTTGACTTGGCGCATGCTCACACCATGTTATGACTATACCAAGTCACCATAGCCTCTATGATCATTTAGTTTTTGACTTGTAATATCACTTTATGCTTTAATTAATGATGTTTTGTCGCTTTGCATGATTATTGCGATTATTGTTCTCTTAGTTGGTCGCTCCCAGTCTTTTGCTAGCCTCCATAACCAAGTATGAGTTCCACTCATGCATCCAACTCCAAATAAAACCAAGTTATTCCAAAGAGTCCACCATACCTACCTATTATCATTTGCTATTCTAAGTATATTCATGTTTTTATCTACCTTCCGAATTAAACTTGTTATGTGAAAATTAGTGATTAAAGCTCTCACGAACTTGATGGCACACTTTACTTTTCTTGCCCCTAATAAACTTGAACCATTGTGTCATCTATGTTGTATATGCTTACACTTATACGTTGGGATTAGCAGAACCATGCTGTCATGCGGAACGCTTTCAACATTGCACTTGTACATTGTAGCCAGTTGATATCATGCTCTTTTGTTTATGGATGTCGTCGGTGTGAAATAAAAGGGGAGCTTGTAAGTCCATGGAGTTATGTATGTGTGTTAGAGAAACGCCTGGGCCGCTAGCCTAAGCCATGCCTAATCATGGTGGAAACTTGCAGCATCACCATAGTGAGCAATCTATGAAGCATTCTTCTTATAAAAAAAGAGATAGAGATTGAAAAAAAGAAAAGAAAAAGATGAGAAAAGAGGAAAGAGAGAAAAAAGCACCATTTTCCCATGGTAAGTAAGAAAATGGTTGAGATGCTCATTGTGTGCTTGCCTTGTCATTTTGATTATGAGATAGCTCCTGTATCATGTGCAAGGGGTACCCCGTTGGCAGTTCTCTATGATACACATGTACTTACTATGACAAGAACTTATCGGTAACTAAACTTGAGTAGCATGAGGAGCGGCCCTCGTATTCAAGGGACATGAGATTGCCAACTTATACTTTGTCAAGCATATACTCCATAGTTTGTTCACTTTAACCTTAATCACTTCAAGATTCTTATGATAGGGGAAATGAGAGTTGAAAGCTAATAAGTACCATAATTTTTGGAAGCTCTTTATGAGAGTTGAATCCCCGCTTCCTTCTATGAAGGCCTTTCTTTTAATTTTATGTTGAGTCTCCATATTCTATCTTTATGCACCTATTAAGAGAGCATAGTGGTCATTCTTAGTTTAATGTGCATTGTCCCAAGACTTGTTGATTGGTGCATAACTTTGGTATTGCTTGTGCTTAAACTATTTGTATCTAGTCACCCTTATGAACTTTGAAGGTGTCCTATGCATTTGCATAACTTTGATATTGCTTGTGCTTAAACTATTTGCAGCATCACCATAGTGAGCAATCTATGAAGCATTCTTCTTATAAAAAAAGAGATAGAGATTGAAAAAAAGAAAAGAAAAAGATGAGAAAAGAGGAAAGAGAGAAAAAAGCACCATTTTCCCATGGTAAGTAAGAAAATGGTTGAGATGCTCATTGTCTGCTTGCCTTGTCATTTTGATTATGAGATAGCTCCTGTATCATGTGCAAGGGGTACCCCGTTGGCAGTTCTCTATGATACACATGTACTTACTATGACAAGAACTTATCGGTAACTAAACTTGAGTAGCATGAGGAGCGGCCCTCGTATTCAAGGGACATGAGATTGCCAACTTATACTTTGTCAAGCATATACTCCATAGTTTGTTCACTTTAACCTTAATCACTTCAAGATTCTTATGATAGGGGAAATGAGAGTTGAAAGCTAATAAGTACCATAATTTTTGGAAGCTCTTTATGAGACTTGAATCCCCGCTTCCTTCTATGAAGGCCTTTCTTTTAATTTTATGTTGAGTCTCCATATTCTATCTTTATGCACCTATTAAGAGAGCATAGTGGTCATTCTTAGTTTAATGTGCATTGTCCCAAGACTTGTTTATTGGTGCATAACTTTGATATTGCTTGTGCTTAAACTATTTTTATCTAGTCACCCTTATGAACTTTGAAGGTGTCCTATGCATTTATGTTTTGCTACACTATGAGGGACAAGCTAAATACCATTCTATTATGTTTTCTTTATGTGAAACAACCAAACGTCTTTCAAAGTATTGTTATTCATGAATATTTTTTTGTACCTTTTCATGTTACAACATAGTTGCTATGTCTTATTGTTAGAACTATATCTTGCATGCTATGTTAAAGTACTATGATCCCAGCTATCAATCTTATAAATGCCTTGATCAAGATTGTGATGGTGTATGTCACCTAAACATTATTCTTTCTTTTTATCACTTAACTACTCGAGGACGAGCAGGAGTTAAGCTTGGGGATGTTGATATGTTGCAAACGTATCTATAATTTTTGATGTTCCATGCTTGTTTTATATCTACTTTCTTATGTTTTTTTCCACACTTTGGAGTATTTTTACACATTTTCTAGAACTACCCTATTAACAAGATGACACAGTGCTAGTTGCCTGTTTTCTGCTGTTTTTGGTTTCAGAAAAGCTAGTAAAGAAATATTCTCGGAATTGGACCGGACAAAAGCCCAAGTCAATATTTCACCAGAAGTAACACGGAGTCCGGAGGGGAGACGAAGAGGGGAGATAGGCCGGCCACACCTGGTGGTCGCGTGGCCAGCCCTAGCCGCGCCACCAGGGGTGTAGGCCCCCTGTCTCTCCACCGACCTTGCCCCTTAGCCTATATATTGCCCTCGGGACGAAAACCCTAAGTACCCGATCAAAATTCCACTAGAGAGTCTGTAGCCACCGTCATCTCCATCCCTAGATCGAGAGGGATCTGAAGCTCTTCCTAGCACCCTGCCGGAGGGGAGAGATCACCCTGGAGGCCTTCTTCATCACCATGCCTGCCTCCCGTGTGATGTGTGAGTAGTTCATCCCTAGATTACGGGTCCATGTAGTATCTAGATGGTTAGTTCTCCTCCTTTGTGCTACCATGTTTAGATCTTGTGAGCTCCGTAAATGATCAAGATCATCTATTTGTAATCCTACATGTTGTGTTTGCGAGGATCTGATGGATATTGAGATGCTATTTCAGATTGATTATTGATTCTATCATGCTTTGTTATTTGTGATCTTGCATGCTTTTCGTTGTTAGTAGCTATCTTGGCCAAGTAGATGCTAGCAACTCCAAGAGGGAGTATTTATGCTCGATAGTGGGTTCATGCCTCTAGGAATTTGGGGAAGTGTCAGAAATCTCTAAGGTACTAGATGTGTTGTTGCTACTAGGGAGAAAACAACAATCCTTTGTTCATAGAACAATCGTATTGTTTACTTTACACACTTTGCTTAATGCAATTATCTGTTGCTTGCAACTTAATACTGGAGGGGGTTCAGATGATAACCTGAAGGTGGATTATTAGTCATAGATGCAATTGGATTATGGTCTATGTATAATGTTGTAATGCCCAATCAAATCTCATAGGAGTCAAGATGATTAGTATATGCAAGTATGCTTTCTCGATGTTTGTGAATTGCCCCGCTGTAATTTGTTCACCCAACATGTCATCTATCTTAAGGAGAATCACCCCTAGTGAACTATGGACCCCAGTGCATTCTTTTACCATCAATCTACAACTATTTACTGTTTATTGTTTACTTTCTGCAAAGAAATTGCTATCTTCCACACAATACGTTTATTCCTTTGTTTTCAGCAAAACCGGTGAGATTGACAACCTCACTGTAAGTTGGGGACAAAGTTTTGTGGTTGTTTTGTGCATGATTCCAAGTTGGAAACAACACCTTGGAGGTGTTTCCTTGCTCCTACTGGTTCGATAACCTTGGTTTCATAACTAAGGGAAAAATTACTGTTGTGCTCATCATACCTTCCTCTTGGGGTTCCCCAACGAGCTCTACATTTTGAGCAATCAGGGAGACGTCCGTGCTATTTAAGGCTGTACTATGAAGGGCACGACATGTGCAACAAGCCTCCTTCGATCACACAGGATCAATGGTTGGTGTGCACGATGCGTGTGACAACTGTGACAACCAGCAGGGCATAGCAGACAGAGTGGGCACAGGTTTGGCTTCTACGAAAGAGAGAGGGGGGCGCAAAACTTAGCAGTATAAAAAAACCAAGGACAAAGCCGAGTAGTATAAAAATGGAAAGTGAGTTTCTTTTACAATGAAATACATCCTGGCATACATCAAATTATGCCAAGATAGATCCATTAGAGTTCATTGGATGTGTGTTCTTCTCATAAACCACATATGGATACACTAGAGTCATTGCATGTGAGTTATTGTCACAAACCACATATGGATCCACCAGTGTTCATTGCACGTGTGTTCTTTCCACAAACCACATATGGATCCACTAGAGTTATTGCATGTGTGTTCTTTTCACAAACCACATATGGATCAACCATAGTCATTGCATGTTTGTTCTTTTAACAAACCACATATGGATCAACCAGAGTCATTGCATGTTTCTTCTTTTAACAAACCACATATGGATCAACCAATGTCATTGCATGTGTGTTCTTTTCACAAACCACATATGGATCCACTAGAGACATTGCATGTGTGTTCTTAATCTAAACCAGCACTAGAGTTCACTGCATGTGTGTTCTTTTAATAAACCACAGCTAGAGTCATTGCATGTTTGTTCGTTTCATAAACCACATGGATCCACTAGAGTCATTGCATGTGTGTTCTTTTCACAAACCACATATGGATCCACCAGTGTCACTGCATGTCTGTTCTTTCCACAACCCACATATGGATCAACCAATGTCATTACATCTGTGTTCTTGTAATGATAAACTACATATGGACCCACTAGATTCATTGCATGTGTGTTCTTTTCATGAACCACATATGGATCAACCAGAGTCATTGCATGTTTGTTCTTTCATGAACCACATATGGATCAACTAGAGTCATTGCATGTTTGTTCTTTTCACAAACCACATATGGATCCACTAGAGTCATTGCATGTGTGTTCTTTTCACAGACCACATATGGATCCACTAGAGTCATTGCATGTGTGTTCTTTTCACAAACCACATATGGACCTACTAGAGCCATTGCATGTGTGTTCTTTCCACAAATCACATATGGAATAACCCATGTCATTGCATGTGTGTTCTATTCATGAACCACATATGGATCCACCAATGACATTGCATGTGTGTTCTTTCCATAAACCACATATGGATCCACCTGAGTCATTGCATGTGTGTTCTTGTAATGACAAACCACATATGGATCAACCATAGTCATTCCATGTGTGTTCTTTCCACAACCCACATATGGATCAACCAATGTCATTGCATGTGTGTTCTTGCAATGACATACCACATATGGATACACCAGTCATTACATGTATGTTATTGACACAAACCACATATGGATCCATTAGTGTTCATTGCATGTGTGTTCTTTTCACAAACCACACATGGATCCACCAATGTCATTGCATGTGTGTTTTTTTCACAACCCACATATGGATCAATCAATGTCACTGCATGTGTGATCGTTCCACAAACCACATATGGATCCACCAGAGTCATTGCATGTCTGTTTTTTCCACAAACCACATGGATGAACCAATGGCATTGCATGTGTGTTATTGTCACAAACCACATATGGATCAACAGAGGTCATTGCATGTGTGTTCTTTTCAGTAACCACATATGGATCCACCAATTCCAGTGCATGTGTGTTCTTTCCACAAACCACATATGGATCCACCAGATTAATTGCATGTGTGTTCTTTTCACAAACCACATATGGATCAACCAATGTCATTGCTTGTGTGTTCTTTCCACAAACCACATATGGATCCACCAATGCCATTGCATGTGTGTTCTTTTCATGAACCACATATGGATCCACTAGAGTCATTGCATGTGTGTTCTTGGCGCAAACCACATATGGATCAACCAATGTCATTGCATGTGTGTTCTTTTCATGAACCACATATGGATCCACCAATGCCATTGCATGTGTGTTCTTGTAATGACAAACCACATATGTATCCACCAGAGTAATTGCATGTGTGTTCTTTTCACAAACCACATATGGATCAACCAATGTCATTGCATGTGTGTTCTTTTCACAAACCACATATGGATCCACTAGAGTCATTGCATGTATGTTATTTTCACAAACCACATATGGATCCACTAATGTCATTGCATGTGTGTTCTTTTCACAACCCACATATGGATCAACCAATTTCATAGCATGTGTGTTCTTTCCACAAACCACATATGGATCCACCAGAGTCATTGCATCTTTATTTTTTTCCGCAAACTACGTGGATCCACCAGTGTCGTTGCATGTGTGTTATTTTCACAAACCAGATATGGATCAAGCAATCTCATTGCATGTGTGTTCTTTTCATGAACCAGATATTGATCCACCAATGCCATTGCATACGTGTTCTTTCCACAAACCACATATGGATCCACCGGAGTAATTGCATGTGTTTTCTTTTCACAAACCATACATGGATCAACCAATGTCATTGCATGTGTGTTCTTTTAACAAACCACACATGGATCCACAAGAGTCATTGCATGTATGTTCTTTCCACAAACCACACATGGATCCACAAGAGTCATTGCATGTGTTTTCTTCTCACAAACCACATGGATCCACCAATGTCATTTTTGTGTTCTGTCCACAACCTACATATGGATCAACCAATGTCATTACATGTGTGCTCTTTCCACAAACCACATATGGATCCACAATAGTCATTGCATGTGTGTTCTTATAATGACAAACCACATATGGATCCACCAGTGTCATTGCATGTGTGTTCTTTTCACAAACCACATATGGACCCACTAGAGTCATTGCATGTGTGTTCTTTCCACAAACCACAGATGGATCCACCAGAGTCATTGCATGTGTGTTCTTGTAATGACAAACCACATATCGATCAACCAATGTGATTGCATGTCTGTTCTTTTCATGAATCACATATGGATCAACTAGAGTCATTGCATGTTTGTTCTTTTCATAAACCACATATGGATCCACCAGAGTCAATGCATGTATGTTCTTTCCACAAACCACATATGG
Source organism: Avena eriantha (assembly GCA_910589775.1). NCBI lineage: Eukaryota > Viridiplantae > Streptophyta > Magnoliopsida > Poales > Poaceae > Avena > Avena eriantha. The sequence continues at coordinate 126,138,558 of OU342741.1, read as the reverse complement.
ATCCACCAGAGTCATTCCATGTGTGTTCTTGTAATGACAAACCACATATGGATCAACCATAGTCAGTGCATGTGTGTTCTTTCCACAACCCACATATGGATCAACCAATGTCATTGCATGTGTGTTCTTGCAATGACATACCACATATGGATACACCAGTCATTACATGTATGTTATTATCACAAACCACATATGGATCCATTAGTGTTCATTGCATGTGTGTTCTTTTCACAAACCACACATGGATCCACCAATGTCATTGCATTTGTGTTCTTTTCACAACCCACATATGGATCAATGAATGTCACTGCATGTGTGATCTTTCCACAAACCACATATGGTCCACCAGAGTCATTGCATGTCTGTTTTTTCCACAAACCACATGGATCAACCAATGGCATTCCATGTGTGTTATTGTCACAAACCACATATGGATCAACAGAGGTCATTGCATGTGTGTTCTTTTCAGTAACCACATATGGATCCACCAATTCCAGTGCATGTGTGTTCTTTCCACAAACCACATATGGATCCACCAGATTAATTGCATGTGTGTTCTTTTCACAAACCACATATGGATCAACCAATGTCATTGCTTGTGTGTTCTTTCCACAAACCACATATGGATCCACCAATGTCATTGGATGTGTGTTCTTTTCATGAACCACATATGGATCCACTACAGTCATTGCATGTGTGTTCTTGTCGCAAACCACATATGGATCAACCAATGTCATTGCATGTGTGTTCTTTTCATGAACCACATATGGATCCACCAATGCCATTGCATGTGTGTTCTTGTAATGACAAACCACATATGTATCCACCAGAGTAATTGCATGTGTGTTCTTTTCACAAACCACATATGGATCGACCAATGTCATTGCATGCGTGTTCTTTTCACAAACCACATATGGATCCACTAGAGTCATTGCATGTATGTTCTTTTCACAAACCACATATGGATCCACTAATGCCATTGCATGTGTGTTCTTTTCACAACCCACATATGGATCAACCAATTTCATTGCATGTGTGTTCTTTCCACAAACCACATATGGATCCACCAGAGTCATTGCATCTTTGTTTTTTCCACAAACCACGTGGATCCACCAGTGTCGTTGCATGTGTGTTATTTTCACAAACCAGATATGGATCAAGCAATCTCATTGCATGTGTGTTCTTTTCATGAACCACATATTGATCCACCAATGCCATTGCATATGTGTTCTTTCAACAAACCACATATGGATCCACCAGAGTAATTGCATGTGTTTTCTTTTCACAAACCATACATGGATCAACCAATGTCATTGCATGTGTGTTCTTTTAACAAACCACAGATGGATCCACATGAGTCATTGCATGTATGTTCTTTCCACAAACCACACATGGATCCACAAGAGTCATTGCATGTGTTTTCTTCTCACAAACCACATGGATCCACCAATGTCATTTGTGTGTTCTGTCCACAACCTATATATGGATCAACCAATGTCATTACATGTGTGCTCTTTCCACAAACCACATATGGATCCACAATAGTCATTGCATGTGTGTTCTTATAATGACAAACCACATATGGATCCACCAGTGTCATTGCATGTGTGTTCTTTTCACAACCCACATATGGACCCACTAGAGTCATTGCATGTGTGTTCTTTCCACAAACCACAGATGGATCCACCAGAGTCATTGCATGTGTGTTCTTGTAATGACAAACCACATATCGATCAACCAATGTGATTGCATGTCTGTTCTTTTCATGAATCACATATGGATCAACTAGAGTCATTGCATGTTTGTTCTTTTCATAAACCACATATGGATCCACCAGAGTCAATGCATGTATGTTCTTTCCACAAACCACATATGGATCCACCAGAGTCATTGCATGTGTGTTCTTGTAATGACAAACCACATATGGATCAACCATAGTCATTGCATGTGTGTTCTTTCCACAACCCACATATGGATCAACCAATGTCATTGCATGTGTGTTCTTGCAATGACATACCACATATGGATACACCAGTCATTACATGTATGTTATTGTCACAAACCACGTACGGATCCATTAGTGTTCATTGCATGTGTGTTCTTTTCACAAACCACACATGGATCCACCAATGTCATTGCATGTGTGTTCTTTTCACAACCCACACATGGATCAATGAATGTCACTGCATGTGTGATCTTTCCACAAACCACATATGGATCCACCAGAGTCATTGCATGTCTGTTTTTTCCACAAACCACATGGATCAACCAATGGCATTGCATGTGTGTTATTGTCACAAACCACATATGGATCAACAGAGGTCATTGCATGTGTGTTCTTTTCAGTAACCACATATGGATCCACCAATTCCAGTGCATTTGTGTTCTTTCCACAAACCACATATGGATCCACCAGATTAATTGCATGTGTGTTCTTTTCACAAACCACATATGGATCAACCAATGTCATTGCTTGTGTGTTCTTTCCACAAACCACATATGGATCCACCAATGTCATTGGATGTGTGTTCTTTTCATGAACCACATATGGATCCACTAGAGTCATTGTATGTGTGTTCTTGTCGCAAACCACATATGGATCAACCAATGTCATTGCATGTGTGTTCTTTTCATGAACCACATATGGATCCACCAATGCCATTGCATGTGTGTTCTTGTAATGAAAAACCACATATGTATCCACCAGAGTAATTGCATGTGTGTTCTTTTCACAAACCACATATGGATCAACCAATGTCATTGCATGCGTGTTCTTTTCACAAACCACATATGGATCCACTAGAGTCATTGCATGTATGTTCTTTTCACAAACCACATATGGATCCACTAATGTCATTGCATGTGTGTTCTTTTCACAACCCACATATGGATCAACCAATTTCATTGCATGTGTGTTCTTTCCACAAACCACATATGGATCCACCAGAGTCATTGCATCTTTGTTTTTTCCACAAACCACGTGGATCCACCAGTGTCCTTGCATGTGTGTTATTTTCAAAAACCAGATATGGATCAAGCAATCTCATTGCATGTGTGTTCTTTTCATGAACCACATATTGATCCACCAATGCCATTGCATACGTGTTGTTTCCACAAACCACATATGGATCCACCGGAGTAATTGCATGTGTTTTCTTTTCACAAACCATACATGGATCAGACAATGTCATTGCATGTGTGTTCTTTTAACAAACCACACATGGATCCACAAGAGTCATTGCATGTATGTTCTTTCCACAAACCACACATGGATCCACAAGAGTCATTGCATGTGTTTTCTTCTCACAAACCACATGGATCCACCAATGTATTTTGTGTGTTCTATCCACAACCTACATATGGATCAACCAATGTCATTACATGTGTGCTCTTTCCAAAAACCACATCTGGATCCACAATAGTTATTGCATGTGTGTTCTTATAATTACAAACCACATATGGATCCACCAGTGTCATTGCATGTGTGTTCTTTTCACAAACCACATATGGACCCACTAGAGTCATTGCATGTGTGTTCTTTCCACAAACCACAGATGGATCCACCAGAGTCATTGCATGTTT
>OU342741.1:126079973-126133976 GCA_910589775.1 Avena eriantha | reverse complement strand
TTTTTTCTTTTCACAAACCACATATGGATCCACTAGAGTTATTGCATGTATGTTCTTTTCGCAAACCACATATGGATCCACTAGAGTCATTGTATGTGTGTCCTTTTCACAAACCACATATGGATCCACTAGAGTCATTGCATGTGTGTCCTTCTCACGAACCACACATGGCCACCAATGTCATTGCCTGTGTGTTCTTTTCACAACCGACATATGGATCATCTAATGTCATTGCATGTGTGTTCTTTCCACAAACCACATCTAGATCCACTAGAGTCATTGCATGTGTGTTATTTTCACAAACCACATATGGATCTACTATAGTCATTGCATGTTTGTTCTTTCCACAAACCAGATATGGATCCAACATAGTCATTGCATGTATGTTCTTTTCACAAACCACATCTGGAACCATTAGAGTCATTGCATGTGTGTTCTTTTCACAAACCACACATGGATCCACCAATTTCATTGCATGTGTGTTCTTATACTAAAACTAGCACTAGAGTCGTTGCATGTGTGTTCTTGTAATGACAAACCACACATGGATCCACCAATGTCATTGATTGTGTGTTATTTTCACAACCCACATATGGGTCAACCAATGTCATTGCATGTGTTTTTTCCACAAACCACATATGGATCCACTAGGGTCATTGCATGTGTGTTCTTTTAACAAACCACATATGGATCAACCAAAGTCATTGCATGTTTGTTCTTTTCACAAACCACATATGGATCAACTAGAGTCATTGCATGTTCGTTCTTTTCACAAAACACATATGGATCAAACTATGACATTGCATGTGTGTTCTTTTCACAAACCTCATATGGATACACTAGAGACATTCCATGTGTGTTCTTATCCTAAACCAGCACTAGAATTCACTTCATGTGTGTTCTTTTAATAAACTATAGCTAGAGTCATTGCATGTCTGTTCTTTTCTTAAACCACATGGATCTAATAGAGTCATCTCATGTGTGTTCTTTTCACAAACCACATATAGATCAACTAGAGTCATTGCATGTTTGCTCTTTTCATGAACCACATATGGATCAACTAGAGTCATTGCATGTTTGTTCTTTTCACAAACCACGTATGGATCAACCAATTTCATTGCATGTGTGTTCTTTTCATGAACCACATATGGATCCACCAATGCCATTACATGTGTGTTCTTTGCGCAAACTACATATGGATCCACCAGAGTCAATGCATGTTTGTTCTTGTAATGACAAACCACATATGGATCCACCAGTGTCATTGCATGTGTCTTCTTTCCACAACCCACATATGTATCAACCAATGTCATTGCATGTGTGTTCCTGTAATGACAAACCACATATGGATCCACCAGAGTCATTGCATGTGTGTTCTTTTCATGAACTACATATGGATCAACCAGTTTCATTGCAAGTTTGTTCTTTTCATGAACCACATATGGATCCACCATTGTCATTGCATGTGGGTTCTTTTTAAAAACCACATATGGACCCACTAGAGTCATTGCATGTGTGTTCTTTCCACTAACCACATATGGACCCACTAGAGTCATTGCATGTTTTTTCTTTTCACAAAGCACATATGGATCCACCAGAGTCACTGCATGTATGTTCTTTTCAGAAACCACATCTGGATCCACTAGAGTCATTGCATGTGTTTCTTTTTCACAAACCACACATGGACCCACCAATGTAATTGCATGTGTGTTCTTTCCACAAACCACATATGGATCCTCCAGAGTTATTGCATGTGTGTTTTTGTAATGACAAACCACATATGGATCCACCAGTGTCATTGCATGTGTGTTCTTTCCACAACCCACATATTGATCAACCAATGCAATTGCATGTGTGTTCTTGTAATGGCAAACTACATATGGATACACCGGAGTCCTTGCATGTGTGTTATTGTCACAAACCACATATGGATCCACCAGTGTTCATTGCATGTGTGAACTTTTCACAAGCCACACATGGATCCACCAATGTCATTGCATGTGTGTTATTTTCAAAACCCACATATGTATAAACCAATGTCATTGCACGTGTGTTCTTTGCACAAACCACAGATGGATCCACTAGAGGCATTGCATGTCAGTTTTGTCCACAAACCACATGGATCAACCAATGGCATTGCATGTGTGTTATTGTCACAAACCACATTTGGATCAACCAATGTCATTGCATGTATGTTCTTTTCATTAACCACATATGGATCCACCAATGCCATGGCATGTGTGTTCTTTCCACAAACCACATATGGATCCACCAGAGTAATTGCATGAGTGTTCTTTTCATAAACCACATATAGATCAACCAATGTCATTGCATGTGTGTTCTTGTATTGACAAACCGCACATATGTATGCACTAGAGTAATTGCATGTGTGTTATTTTCACAAACCATATATGGATCACCAATGACATTGCATGTGTGTTCTTTTCACAAACCACATATGGATCCACTAGAGTCATTACCTGTATGTTCTTTTCACAAACCAAATATGGATCCACCAATGTCATTGCATGTGTGTTCTTTTCACAACCCACGTATGGATCAGCCAATGTCATTGCATGTGTGTTATTTCCACAAACCACATATGGATCCACCAGAGACATTGTATGTCTGTTTTTTCCACAAACCACATGGATCCACCAAAGTCATTGCATGTGTCTTATTGTCACAAACCACGTATGGATCAGCCAATCTCATTGCATGTGTGTTCTTTTCATGAACCACATATGGATCCACCAATGCCATTGCATGTGTGTTCTTTCCACAAACCACATATGTATCCAACAGAGTAATTACATGTGTGTTCTTTTCACAAACTACATATGGATCAACCAATGACATTGCATGCGTGTTCTTTTCACAAATCACACATGGATCCACCAGAGTCATTGCATGTATGTTCTTTCCACAAACAACACATGTATCCACCAGAGTCATTGCATGTGTGTTCTTCTCACAGACCACATGGATCCACCGATGTCATTGCATTTGTGTTATTTCCACAACCCACATATGGATCAACCAATGTCATTGCATGTGTGTTATTATACTAAAACCAACACTAGAGTCGTTGCATGTGTGTTCTTGTAATGACAAACCACACATGGATCCACCAATGTCATTGCATGTGTGTTCTTGTAATCACAAACCACATATGGATCCACCAGTGTTATTGCATGTGTGTTCTTTTTACAAACCACATTTGGACCCACTAGAGTCATTGCATGTGTGTTCTTTCCACTAACCACATATGGATCCACCGGAATCATTGTATGTGTGTTCTTGTAATGAAAAACCACATATGGATCAACCAATATCATTGCATGTGTTCTTTTCATGAACCACATATGGATCAACCAAAGTCATTGCATGTTTATTATTTTTACAAACCACATATGGATCCACTAGAGTCATTGCATGTATGTTCTTTCCACAAACCACATATGGATCCACCAGAGTAATTGCATGTGTGTTCTTTTCAAAAACCACACATGGATCCACCAATGTCATTGCATGTGTGTTCTTTTCACAACCCACATATGGATCAACCAATGTCATTGCATGTGAGTTCTTTCCACAAACCACATCTGGATCCACTAGAGTCATTGCATGTGTGTTCTTTTCACAAACCACATATGGATCAACCATAGTCATTGCGTGTTTGTTCTTTTCACAAACCACATATGGATCCACTAGAGTCATTGCATGTATGTTCTTTTTACAAACCACATCTGGATCCACTAGAGTCATTGCATGTGTGTTCTTTTCACAAACCACACATGGATCCACCAATGTCATTGCATGTGTGTTCTTATACTAAAACCATCACTAGAGTCGTTGCATGTGTGTTCTTTTCACAAACCACATATGTATCCACCAGAGTAATTGCATGTGTGTTGTTTTCACAAACCACATATTGATCAACCAATGTCATTGCATGTGTGTTCTTTTCACAAACCACATATGGATCCACGAGAGTGATTGCATGTATGTTCTTTTCACAAACCACATATGGATCCACCAATGTCATTGCATGTGTGTTCTTTTCACAACCCACATTATGATCAACCAATGTTATTGCATGTGTGTTATTTCAACAAATCACATATGGATCCACCAGAGTCATTACATGTGTGTTCTTGTAATCATAAACCACATATGGATCCACCAGTGTCATTGCATGTGTGTTCGTTTCACAAACCACATACAGACCCACTAGAGTCATTGCATGTGTCTTCTTTCCACAAACCACATATGGATCAACCATAGTCATTGCATGTTTTTTCTTTTCACAAAGCACATATGAATCCACCAGAGTCATTGCATGTATGTTCTTTTCATAAACCACCTCTGGATCCACTAGAGTCATTGCATGTGTGTTCTTTTCACAAACCACACATGGACCCACCAATGTCATTGCATGTGTGTTCTTATACTAAAACCAACACTCGATTCGTTCCATGTGTGTTCTTGTAATGACAAAACACACATGGATCCACCAATGTCATTGCATGTGTGTTCTTGTAATCACAAACCACATATGGATCCACCAGTGTCATTGCATGTGTGTTCTTTTTACAAACCACACATGGACCAACTAGAGTCATTGCATGTGTGTTCTTTCCACTAACCACATATGGATCCACCGAAATCATTGTATGTGTGTTCTTGTAATGACAAACCACATATGGATCAACCAATATCATTGCATGTGTTCTTTTCATGAACCACATATGGATCAACCAAAGTCATTGCCTGTTTGTTTTTTTCATAAACCACATATGGATCCACTAGAATCATTGCATGTATGTTCTTTCCACAAACCACATATGGATCCACTAGAGTCATTGCATGTGTGTTCCTTTCACAAACCACACATGGATCCACCAATGTCATTGCATGTGTGTTCTTTTCACAACCCACATATGGATCAACCAATGTCATTGCATGTGTGTTCTTTCAACAAACCACATCTGGATCCACTAGAGTCATTGCATGTGTGTTCTTTTCACAAACCATATATGGATCAACGATAGTCATTGCGCGTTTGTTCTTTTCACAAACCACATATGGATCCACCAGAGTCATTGCATGTATGTTCTTTTCACAAACCATATCTGGATCCACTAGAGTCATTGCATGTGTGTTCTTTTCACAAACCACACATGGATCCACCAATTTTATTGCATGTGGGTTCTTATACTAAAACCAACACTAGAGTCGTTGCATGTGTGTTCTTTTCACAAACCACATATGTATCCACCAGAGTAATTGCATGTGTGTTGTTTTCACAAACCACATATGGATCCACTATAGTCATTGCATGTGTGTCCTTTTCACAAACCACATATAGATCCAACAGAGTCATTGCATCTGTGTTCTTGTAATGACGAACCATATATGGATCAACCAATGTCATTGCATGTGTGTTCTTTTCACAAACCACATATGGATCAACCAGAGTCATTGCATGTTTGTTCTTTTCACAAACCACATATGGATCCACTAGAGTTATTGCATGTATGTTCTTTTCACAAACCACATATGGATCCACTAGAGTCATTGCATGTGTGTCCTTTTCACAAACCACATATGGATCCACTAGAGTCATTGCATGTGTGTCCTTCTCACAAACTACACATGGCCACCAATGTCATTGCAAGTGTGTTCTTTGCACAACCCACATATGGATAATCCAATGTCATTGCATGTGTGTTCTTTCCACAAACCACATCTAGATCCACTAGACTCATTGCATGTGTGTTCTTTTCACAAACCACATATGGATCAACCAATGTCATTGCATGTGTGTTCTTTTCACAAACCACATATGGATCCACTAGAGTCATTGCATGTATGTTCTTTTCACAAACCACATATGGATCCACCAATGTCATTGCATGTGTGTTCTTTTCAAAACCCACATTATGATCAACCAATGTTATTGCATGTGTGTTCTTTCAACAAATCACATATGGATCCACCAGAGTCATTGCATGTTTGTTTTTTCCACAAACTACATGGATCCACCAGAGTCATTGCATGTGTGTTATTGTCACAAAACACATATGGATCAACCAATGTTATTGCATGTGTGTCCTTTTCATGAACCACATATGGATCCACCAATGCCATTGCATGTGTGTTCTTTCCACAAACCACATATGTATCCACCGGAGTAATTGCATGTGTGTTCTTTTCACAAACCACATATGGATCAACCAGTGTCATTGCATGTGTGTTCTTTTCACAAACCACACATGGATCCGCCAGAGTCATTGCATGCATGTTCTTTTCACAAACCACACATGGATCCACCAGAGTCATTGCATGTGAGTTCTTCTCACAAACCACATGGATCATGCAATGTCCTTGCATCTGTGTTCTTTCCACAACCCACATATGGATCAACCAATGTCATTGCATGTGTGTTCTTTCCACAACCACATATGGATCCACAAGAGTCATTGCATGTGTGTTCTTGTAATGACAAACCACATATGGATGAACCAATGTCATTGCATGTGTGTATTTTTCACAAACCACATATGGACCGACTAGGGTCACTGCACGTGTGTTCTTTCCACAAACCACATATGGATCCACCAGAGTCATTGCATGTGTGTTCTTGTAATGACACACCACATGTGGATCAACCAATGTCATTGCATGTGTGTTATTGTCCTGAACCACATATGGATTAACTAGAGTCATTGCATGTTTGTTCTTTTCACAAACCACATATGGATCCACTAGAGTCATTGCATGTATGTTCTTTCCAGAAACCACATATGCATCCACCAGAGTCATTGCATGTGTGTTCTTGTAATGAAAAACCACATATGGATCAACCAATGTCATTTCATATGTGTTATTTTCACAAACCACATATGGATCAACCAGAGTCATTGCATGTTTGATCTTTTCACAAACCACATATGGATCCACTAGAGTCATTGCATGTATGTTATTTTCACAAACCACACATGGATCCACCAATGTCATTGAATGTGTGTTCTTTTCACAACCCACATATGGATCAACCAATGTCATTGCATGTGTCTTCTTTCCACAAACCACATCTGGATCCACTAGAGTCATTGCATGTGTTCTTTTCACAAACCACATATGGATCAACCATAGTCATTGCATGTTTGTTCTTTTCACAAACCACATATGGATCCACTAGAGTTATTGCATGTGTGTTCTTTTCACAAACCACACATGGATCCACAAATGTCATTGCATGTGTGTTCTTTTCACAACCCACTTATGGATCAACCAATGTCATTGCATGTGTGTTCTTTTCCACAAACCACATTTGGATCCACTAGAGTCATTGCAGGTGTGTTGTTTTCACAAACCATATATGGATCAACCATAGTCATTGCATGTTTGTTCTTTTCATAGACCACATATGAATCCACCAGAGTCATGGCATGTATGTTCTTTTCACAAACCACATCTGGATCCACTAGAGTCATTGCATGTGTGTTCTTTTCACAAACCACTCATGGATCCACCAATGTCATTGCATGTGTGTTCTTATACTAAAACCAACACTAGAGTCGTTGCATGTGTGTTGTTGTAATGACAAACCACACATGGATCCACCATTGTCATTGCATGTGTGTTCTTGTAATCACAAACCACATATGGATCCACTAGTGTCATTGCATGTGTGTTCTTTTGACAAACCACATATGGACCCACTAGAGTCATTGTATGTGTGTTCTTTCCACAAACCACATATGGATCCACCAGAGTCATTGCATGTGTGTTCTTGTAATGACAAACCACATATGGATCAACCAATGTCATTGCATGGGTGTCTTTTCATGAACCAGATATGGATCAACCAGAGTCATTGCATGTTTGTTCTTTTCACAAACCACATATGGATCAACCAGAGTCATTGCATGTTTGTTCTTTTCACAAACCACATATGGATCCACTAGACTCAGTGCATGTATGTTCTTTCCACAAACCACATATGGATCCACTAGAGTCATTGCATGTGTGTTCTTTGAAAGAGACTAGCACACGCGCACCCTCTAGGACGCACACCAGGTGGCGACCGGAAACTCACGGGGCATCGCAGAGTCCGACACGTGGCAGGCCAATGCGGAACCCGTCCTGGTGCACACGCGCAAGCACAAGTCCGACCAGAAGTGCATGGCGTGACTTTTTTGTTTTGTGTTGGTGGGATTCATTCGTACAGGTGAATGTGCATGCTCCTTTTAATGCCTCTAATCTCTAGATGGAGATGGTACAGATACTAATCTCATTTGTTTGTTACACATACTTGTATATACAAGTAAAAAAAGCAGTCCACCGTGCCAGGACACCTTGTTGTGCACCGTGACCAAACGGAGTGCAAGACAGTATAAAAAGGCAGTGCACAAACAGTGCACTGCCTAAAATACCACGTTGTGCATTGTGACCGAACATAGTGCAACACCGTATATTTAGGTAGTGCACGAATGGTGCACTGCCTGAACACCGCCCAATGCACCGCGGTCAAAGGTAGTGCAATGAAATATAATAGGGCAGTGCATGACCAAAGGCAGTGCATTGCAATACAAAAGGCAGTGCATTACAATAAAGAAAGGCAGTGCATCGATAGTGCACTACCAGAATCTCGTGTTGTGCACCGCGACCGAAGGTGGTGCTTTGCGATACAAAAGGGCAGTGCATAGTGCACTGCCCGGATACCATGTTGTGCACTATGACCGAAGACAGTGCAGTGCAATACGATAGATAGTGCATGGGTAGTGTACTACCAGGACATCGTGCCGTGGACGACATAAGGCCGTGCAACATACGACTGTAGGCAGTGCACAAAAAAAAGTTCGCCAAAACCTATCAACATGGGATCTAGTTTTGTAGATCTCGGCGAAACCATCTTAGCAGTATAAATGGATTTTAATATGGATGTTTGGTTTAAAATATATTGCACTTTTCGTAAACAAAATTGGAAAGATAAAAGCACATAGCCTGGATGCTCCCTTCTTGGTGGCTAGTGGAATGGGACGGTATAACCAAATAAATTCAAACTCGGCGTCGTGGGACTTGTCCGTCCGGCCTCGCCACGTGTTGCACAGGGAAGGGATGCATAAAACTAACAGACACACTCAGCACACGCCACGTGCTCGAACTGCAGCAACGAAGGATCGTGCTTTCAGGAGCGCGCCCTTTTTTTAGCAATTCGGGTGTTCTTTTCACAAACCACACATGGATCCACCAATGTCATTGCATGTGTGTTATTTTCACAACCCACATATGGATCAACCAATGTTATTGCATGTGTGTTCTTTCCACAAACCACATCTGGATCCACTAGAGTCATTGCATGTGTGTCCTTTTCACAAACCACATATGGATCAACCATAGTCATTGCATGTTTGTTCTTTTCACAAACCACATCTGGATCCACTAGAGTAATTGCATGTGTGTTCTTTTCACAAACCACACATGGATCCACCAATGTCATTGCATCTTTGTTCTTATACGAAAACAAGCACTAGAGTCGTTGCATGTGTGTTCTTGTAATGACAAACCACACATGGATCCACCAATGTCATTGCATGTGTGTTCTTGTAATCACAAACCACATATGAATCCACCAGTGTATTGCATGTGTGTTCTTTTCACAAACCACATATGGACCCACTAATCATTGCAGGTGTGTTTTTTTCCAAAAACTACATATGGATCCACCAGAGTCATTGCATGTTTGTTCTTGTAATGAGAAACCACATATGGATCAACCAATGTCATTGCATGTGTGTCCTTTTCATGAACCACATATGGATCAACCAGAGTCATTGTATGTTTGTTCTTTTCACAAACCACATATGAATCAACCATAGTCATTGCATGTTTGGTCTTTTCATAAACCACATATGGATCCACTAGAGTCATTGCATATATGTTATTTTCACAAACCACATATGGATCCACTACAGTTATTGCATGTGTGTTCTTTGAGAGAGACTAACACACGTGCACCCTCCAGGACGCACACCAGGTCGCGACCGGAAACGCACGGGGTGTCACAGAGTCCGACACGTGGCAGGCCAACGCGAGAACCTGTCCTGGTGCACGCGCGCAAGCACAAGTCCGACCAGAAGTGCATGGTGTGAATTTTTTGTTTCGCGTTGGTGGGATTCTTTCGTACAGATGCATGTGGATGCTCCTTTTAATGTGCCTGTAATCTCTAGATGGAGATGGCACAAATACTAATTTCATTCATTTGTTACACATACTTGTATATACAAGTAAAAAAAGCAGTCCATCATGCCAGGACACCGTGTTGTGCACCGTGACCAAACTGAGTGCAAGACAATATAGAAAGGTAGTGCACAAATAGTGCACTGGCTAAAATACCGTGTTGTGCATTGTGACCGAATGCAGTGCAACACAGTATACTTTGGCAGTGCACGAACGGTGCACTGCCTGAACATCGCCCAATGCACCATGGTTAAATGCAGTGCAATGCAATATAATAGGGCAGTGCATGAGAAATGCAATGCTAGGATACATCACCGTGCACTGCGACCGAAGGCAGTGCATTGCAATACAAAAAGGCAATGCATAGGGAATGCACGGCCTGAATTCCGTGTTGTTCACTGCGACCAAAGGCAGTGCATTACAATAAAGAAAGAAAGTGCATCAATAGTGCACTGCCAGAATCTCGTGTTGTGCACCGCGACCGAAGGTAGTGTATTGCAATACAAAAGGGCAATGCATAGTGCACTGCCTGGACACCATGTTGTGCACTGTGACCTAAGGCAGTGCAGTGCAATACAATAGATAGTGCATGGGTGGTGTACTACCAGGACATCGCGCCGTGCATGACATAAGGCAGTCCAACATACGACTATAGGCAGTGCACAAAAAAAAGTTCGCCAAAACCTATCAACATGGGATCTAGTTTTGTAGATCTTGGCGAAACCATCTTAGCAGTATAAATGGATTTTAATTTGGATGTTTGGTTTAAAATATATTGTGTTTTTCGAAAACAAAATTGGAAAGATAAAAGCACATAGCCTGGATGCTCCCTTGCTTAGCAGCTAGTGGCACGGGACGGTACAAAAAAATAAATTCAAACTCGGCGTTGTGGGACGCGTCCGTCCGGCCTCTCCACGTGTTGCACAGGGAAGGGAGGCAGAAAACTAACGTACACACTTAGTACACGCCACGTGCTTGCAACTGCAGTGACAAAGGATCGTGCTTTCAGGAGCGCGCCTTTTTTTAGCAATTTGGGTGTTCTTTTCACAAACCACACATAGATCCACCAATGTCATTACATGTGTGTTCTTTTCACAACCCACATATGGATCAACCAATGTCAACGCATGTGTGTTCTTTCCACAAACCACATCTGGATCCACTAGAGTCATTGCATGTGTGTTCTTTTCAAAAATCACATATGGATCAACCATAGTCATTGCATGTTTGTTCTTTTCACAAACCACATCTAGATCCACTAGAGTCATTGCATGTGTGTTCTTTTCACAAACCACAACTGGATCCACTAGAGTCATTGCATGTGTGTTCTTTTCACAAACCACACATGGATCCACCAATGTCATTGCATGTGTGTTATTATACTAAAACCAACACTAGAGTCGTTGCATGTGTGTTCTTGTAATGACAAACCACACATGGATCCGCCAATGTCATTGCATGTGTGTTCTTGTAATCACAAACCACATATGGATCCACCAGTGTCATTGCATGTGTGTTCTTTTCACAACCACATATGGACCCACTAGAGTCATTGAATGTGTGTTCTTTCCACAAACCACATATGGATCCACCAGAGTCATTGCATGTGTGTTCTTGTAATGACAAACCACATATGGATCGACGATGGCCCAAAATATATCGAGCTCGTTGGGGAACCCCAAGAGGAAGGTATGATGAGCTCAGCAACAAGTTTTCCCTCAGTACGAAACCAAGGTTATCAATCCAGTAGGAGCAAGGAAACACCCCAAAGGTGTTGCTAGCTGAATGTTGGTAGGGTGCACTACCGGTGCCAACAGCAACGTGGAGACCTGCACAAAACAACCACAAAACTTTGTCCCCAACGAGGTTGTCAATCTCACCGCTTTTGCTGAAAACAAAGGATTAAACGTATCGAGTGGAAGAAAGCAATAGTTTGCAGAAAGTAAACAGAAAGCAGTAAACAATTGATTGTAGATTGAATGTAAAAGAGAGGACCAGGGTCCATAGTTCACTAGAGGTGGCTCTCCTTAAGATAGATAACATGATGGGTGAACAAATTACAACGGGTCAATTGACAAACATCGAGAAAGCATACAAGCATATACTAATCATCTTGACTCCTTTGAGATTTGATTGGGCATTACAACATTATACATAGACCGTCATCCAACTGCATCTATGACTAATAATCCACCTTCAGGTTATCATCCAAACCCCCTCCAGTATTAAGTTGCAAGCAACAGATTATTGCATGACGAATTGCGTGTAAAGTAAACAATACGATTGTTCTATGAACAAAGGATTGTTGTTTTCTCCCTAGTAGCAACAACACATCTAGTACCTTAGAGATTCCTGTCACTTCTCTAGATTACCAGTGGCATGAACCCACTATCGAGCATAAACACTAACTCTTGGAGTTGCTAGCATCTACTTGGCCAAGATAGCCACTAACAACGGAAAGCATCTAAGATCACAAATAACAAAGACATGATAGAATCAATAATCAATCTGAAATAGCATCTCAATATCCATCGGATCCCCGCAAACACAAGATGCAGAATTACAAATAGATGATCTTGATCATGAACGGAGCTCACAAGATCTAGACATGAAAGCACAAATGAGGAGAACCAGCCATCTAGCTACTACATGGATCCGTAGTCCAAGGATGAACTTCTCACGCATCACACCGGAGGCTTGCATGGTGATGAAGTAGGCCTCCAGGGTGAATTCCCCTCTCCGGCAGGATGCCGGGAAGGGCTTCAGATCCCTCCCGATCTACGGATGGAGATGACGGTGGCTACAGACTCTTTCGTGGATTTTTTATCGGGCACTTAGGGTTTCTGTATCGGAGGCATCTTATAGTCGGAAGGAGAGGCCGAGGGGGTGCTAGAAGCGGCCACATCACCCGCTGGCGCGGGCCAGGCCTAGCCGGGCGGCCAGGTGGTGTGGCGGCCCCCTGGCCCCTCTACGTCTCGTATTCTAGCTTCGTGTGTCCCCCGGTAAAATAATGACTTTGGCTTTTGTCCCGTCCAATTTCGAGAATATTCATTTTCTGACTTCCTGGAACCAAAAACAGCAGAAAACAGGCAGCTGGCACTGTGGCTCTTGTTAATAGGTTAGTCCAAGAAATCATATGAAACGTACTCCAACGTGTGGACAAATCACAAGAAAGTAGATAAAAGCAAGCATGGAACATAAAAAATTATAGATACATTTGCAATGTATCAACATCCCCAAGCTTAACTCCTGCTCGTCCTCGAGTAGGTAAGTGATAAAAAGAAAGAATAATTTTTGAGGTGACATGCACCATCATAAAATTGATCAAAGTATTTGTAAAACATGGATAGCTGGGATCATAGTACTTCAATCATAACTTGAAATATAAGTTCGTGAGAGCCTTAATCACTAGTTTTCTCATAACAAATTTAATTTGGAAGGTAGACAAAAACATGAATATACTTGGAATAGCATAAGCTAGTAGGTAGGTATGGTGGACTATTTGGAATAACTTGGTTTAAGGAGTTGGATGCATGAGTGGAACTCATACTTGGTTACGGAGGCTAGCAAAAGACTGGGAGCGACAAACTAAGAGAGCAATAATGGCCATAATCATGTAGAGCGACAAAACATCATTGATCAAAGCATAAAGTGATACTACAAGTTGAAAACTAAAGGATCATAAAGGCTATGGTGACTTGAGATATTCATAACATGGTGTGAGCATGCGCCAAGTCAACCCAAATAAAGCATTAAAGGAGAATACCACTATACTATGCTTTAATATGCTAAAACAACGCATGATTCATCCAAGGCACATTAAGCAATCTCAATTGTTTATAACAAGTCATGCCACAGCAAAGAATACTAAGCATAAAGGCAAAACAATATCAAGCATTGCATGACAAAGCATAGGCCACAGTCAAAAACAAGCTCTCTTTACGACTTAAGCATAAACTTTTCCTACTCTTTTCCACTCCAAACCAAACTATTTGAAAACCAATGTATGAAAGAGGGGGCCCTTTTCATACATTGGTTTTCAAATAGTTTTGTTTGGATTGGAAAAGAGTAGGAAAGCTCATGCTTAAGTCTTAAAGAGAGTTTGTTTTTGACTGTGTCCTATGCTTTGTCATGCCATGCTTGATATTGTTTTGGCTTTATGCTTAGTATTCTTTTCTGTAGCATGACTTGTTATAAACAATTGAGATTGCTTAATGTGCCTTGGATGAACCATGCATTGTTTTATCATATTAAAGCATAGTATTGTGGTATTCTCCTCTTATGGTTTATTTGGGTTGACTTGGCGCATGCTCACACCATGTTATGACTATCTCAAGTCACCATAGCCTTTATGATCCTTTAGTTTTCAACTTGAAGTATCACTTTATGCTTTGATCAATGATGTTTTGTCGCTCTGCATGATTATGGCCATTATTGCTCTCTTAGTTTGTCGCTCCCAGCCTTTTGCTAGCCTCCACCACCAAGTATGAGTTCCCCTCATGCATCCAACTCCCTAAAACAAGTTACTCCAAAGATGGTTTGCTGAATAAATTGGTTGGACCCCCTCTTTCATACATTGGTTTTCAAATAGTTTGGTTTGGAGTGGAAAAGAGTAGGAAAAGTTCATGCTTAAGTGGTAAAGAGAGCTTGTTTTTGACTGTGTCCTATGCTTTGTCATGCCATGCTTGATATTGTTTTGGCTTTATGCTTAGTATTCTTTGCTATAGCATGACTTGTTATAAACAATTGAGATTGCTTAATGTGCCTAGGATGAACCATGCGTTGTTTTAGCATATTAAAGCATAGTATTGTGGTATTCTCCTCTTATGGTTTATTTGGGTTGACTTGGCGCATGCTCACACCATGTTATGACTATCTCAAGTCACCATAGCCTTTATGATCCTTTAGTTTTCAACTTGAAGTATCACTTTATGCTTTGATCAATTATGTTTTGTTGCTCTGCATGATTATGGCCATTATTGCTCTCTTAGTTTGTCGCTCCCAGCCTTTTGCTAGCCACCACCACCAAGTATGAGTTCCCCTCATGCATCCAACTCCCTAAAACAAGTTACTCCAAAGATGGTTTGCTGAATAAATTGGTTGGACCCTCTCTTTCATACATTGGTTTTCAAATAGTTTGGTTTGGAGTGGAAAAGAGTAGGAAAAGTTCATGCTTAAGTGGTAAAGAGAGCTTGTTTTTGACTGTGTCCTATGCTTTGTCATGCCATGCTTGATATTGTTTTGGCTTTATGCTTAGTATTCTTTGCTGTAGCATGACTTGTTATAAACAATTGAGATTGCTTAATGTGCCTTTTATGAACCGTGCGTTGTTTTAGCATATTAAAGCATAGTATTGTGGTATTCTCCTCTTATGGTTTATTTGGGTTGACTTGGCGCATGCTCACACCATGTTATGACTATCTCAAGTCACCATAGCCTTTATGATCCTTTAGTTTTCAACTTGAAGTATCACTTTATGCTTTGATCAATGATGTTTTGTCGCTCTGCATGATTATGGCCATTATTGCTCTCTTAGTTTGTCACTCCCAGCCTTTTGCTAGCCTCCACCACCAAGTATGAGTTCCCCTCATGCATCCAACTCCCTAAAACAAGTTACTCCAAAGAGTCCACTAGTTATGAGAAAACTAGTGATTAAAGCTCTCACGAACTTGATGACACACTTTACTTTTTGCATCTAATAAACTTGAACCATTGGGTCCTTCTTTGTTGCGTATATGCTTGCGCTTTATAAGTTGAAATTAGCAGAACCATGTATCATGGGGAACGCTTTCAACATTCCACTTGTACTTTGTACCCCGTTGATATCATGTTCTTTTGCTTATGGATCCCGGCGGTGTGAAATAAAAGTGGAACTTGTAAGATCATGGAGTTTGTATGTGTGTTAGAGAAACGCCTGGGCCGCTAGCCTAAGCCATGCCTAATAATGGTGGAAACATGCAGCATAACCATAATGAGCACTCTATGAAGCATCCTCAATAAAAACGTATGCAAATAGCAAATAAAAAGATCGCTGAGATGCTCATTGTCTGCTTGCCTTGTCATTTTGATTATGGGATAGCACCTGTATCATGTGCAAGGGGTACCCTGTTGGCGGTTCTTTATGATACATATATACTTACAATGACAAGAGCTTACTCGTGACTAAAGTTGAGTAGCATGAGGTTCAGTGTCAACACCCAGATTTTTAATCCTAGATGCCCGTTATGCCATACCTCGCAATCCTAGGATTACCATTTTTGCGAGACATAGCGGATTGGATATCACAGTACATCATCCATTACAAACCATACATAAGGTCTTAGAAAAATAAAGATCTCATGATCCAGTATTAATACCAAAAGCAGCGGAAATAAAAGATAAGCGTAGCGGTGGGGTCCATCTTCAGTGGCACATGCAATGCTGACGAAGGCAAATAGTCCTAGTTATCATAGTCGTCCCGCTGGCCATCATCTTGATAGTCTCCTTCATAGTCTGGCCATGATAATAGCCAGGGACAAAAGCCATGAGTACTCTTTAAGTACTCACAAACTACCATTAACAAGTATTATAATTCTAAGTTAAAGTGCTAAATCTAAGTTTAACTATACAGTTAAGTTTGAAACCTAAGTTGAGTTCTGAAGCAAAGAAAGATAAAGTAAAATTCTAGATCACTTAAGTTGGGAAGCTATTGTCATAAACCCAACCCTGTTGTGGTCAAGTCAAGATTCATCATTCAGTTCAAGTTATTTGGAAAACATCTGACAACAAAACAGTATGGCCATTCCAACGGTCCATAACTGCGGACGCGGCTATTCGAATAGTTTGACACTCTGTAGAGGTGGTACACTTTCTCCACAAGATTCGATACATCTGTCAGGGATAACCCTGAATCTTCATACTTAGTATGCAGATAATCAAACATAACCTTCCCTTTACACACCCTAGTATAAGCACCTCTCCTATGAGCATGGCCTCCCAACCATGACCATCTGTCATCTTGGGCACTGCATAGGTGGACATCATGAGAGGTAGCCTTAGCTCAAACCTCTCCCGCGAGGGAACTAATACTAATGCATATAAATTTCCAGCTAAGCCTTACCAAATTCAAGTAGTGTGGTTGTACGGTAAATTTGGAATGGTATCGCATCCGAATCCAACCATCAGTTTTATAAAAGGGTTAAGGCTCATGCCTCAACATTTTCATCATCATCAACCATTTGTGTTTCTCAACACATGTCAAAACATTTCAATAGAATGACTCATCATTCCAAGGTTTTCCTAACTCATTTTCACCAAGTGTTCCCATCTAAAGGGACTCAAGTTTTTGATCTACTCTAAACTACTAAGTTAACAGTGTTCACTAAGTTTGAAAAGATGGGTTCAATCTCATGCCATAGAATGACATCTAAAGGTTTCTAAATAGGTCAAGTTTTATACTTTTTATGCTACCTTCATAACAAGTAAAGAGCTTTGTGCAACTAAGGGAGGTACAACTTGTAAATAAGACTTGGGGTACTAATAGTAAAAAGGGGGGGGTGATCAAAGCATGCCTAAGGCATCTTTGCTAAACCATCTAGTTTGATCCTAGCTTGCTAAGCACTAAACTTGCAAGTGTTAGTTTGCATTGTTAATGGTGGCTTGCACTTGGATAGTTCTAGCTTGCTAATAGTAGCTTGCCTTGGGTAGTGCAGTGGTTGAAGTTTTCTTCTTCTTCTTCTTCTTCTTCTTGGTAGAAGTCCTCCTCCTCCTCGAAAGCTTGGTTGGTACTATCGTCTGTAAATACATACGGAGTACACAATCACCAAACAATACTTAACTAGTCTAAATAGCATTCTAAGACACACATTTGATGATCTATTATCATCACAAGCATCACAAGTTTAAATCACTAGTTTCATCTTTTTAATTTAGAAAAGTAATTTCTACTCATTGAAATATTAACTAAGATTTAATATTCACCACTTAAAATATGGGATCATGTTGACACATGTCATCAGCACATATTCTAACATGTGGGAATGAGATTTAAAAGTTGGATCAATATTACTTTGGTTTAAGTTTATTATTTAATGATTTAAAGTGAGTAGAAATGCCTATATAGCATTATTTTGGTACTAGTCCAAAGTCACTGCATGTAAACCTTAATATTATTACATATTCAGATAGGTATGGTGAAATGTGATTTTTTGAGAGTTGGAATCAACTCCAAACCTATCTTAGTTGATTTTATAAAAATGTTGCAAGTTGCAAAAGCTTCTATTTTATTATTTTTACTAGGAGAGATCTATAAATCTAATTGAATTAAATCCAATGGGCTTGGATATATCATTTCTATACCTTTCAGGCAAAATTGGTTTCATGAAATTTGGATTTATAAAACTCCCAGAACTGGATTTTAAACTAGTGGACAGAAACTAGATTCAACTTAAAAAGAAAAATCCAATTTTGAATGGCTGGGCTAGCACGGGAAAGAACATGGGCCGGCCCAGTGGTGCTCCTCGGCGCGGGGCTCAGCTGACAGGGGGATCCCGCTTGTCAGCGGTACTTGACACGCGAAACGGTACGCGCGCTGTGGGTTGTAGGATTAGAAGGGGGATCTACGGCTGAGGTGCGTCGTCGACGACGAACGGGTCGCCGGCAAGCTCGAACCCTAGCGGCTCGGAGGGGGTCTACCGAAGACGTACCAGGGCTCCAGCGACAACGGCGAGGTGGGCAAATGAACTGGAAGATGACGACGCGGCGAGGCGCGGTTGCGGCGGAGCTTGGGGTGCCCTAAATCGCAGGCGCCCTTCTCCTCCTGCTGCGGCGGCTCCGGCTCCAATTCCGGCGAGGCAGAGCTCGAGCGGCATCGGCGAGAGGTGGGTGAGGTTCAGTGAGAGGTGGGGAGTGAGTGGGTGTGGCGAAATGGTACTGGGGAGGCTGGCTTATATAGGCTCGACGGTGAGACCGAGCGGTGTGGACGGGCGACTCCGGCGAGGGCGGGACAGGGGGCTAGCAGCGTGGCTCGAGGTAGGGGCGGTAGCCTATCTCCTGGCGGTGCGCTGAGGCTTAAAGGCGCGGGAAGGCAGGCTCTATGCTGGTTGGGCGCGTCACGCGCTCTGGGTGGCAAAGGCGGCGGGTCCGACGGCGAGAAGTGGCTGGGGTGCATTGGGCGGCCAGCGGGGATGTCTGGGGTGTTCCCTAGGTCATGGAGGAGCGGTAGGCGCGAGCTGCGGCCGAGGGGCGGTCTGTGCACGCGGGGACAGAGCATGCTCTGCGGGCGGCATCGGCATGGTCGACCAGCTCTGGGCGTGGCGTTTCCTAGCCGTTCTGCTCTTTGTCTCTAGGCTGGGGCTGTTTGGACGGTGGCGGTGGACCACAGGCAAGTGTGTAAACATGGCGAGAGAGGCTGGCGGCTGCTGTGGCCCGATGTCGCCGGTGGGGGTGTGCAAGGTGCTCGGCCTTAATGGCCATGACCATTTGGTCGTTTGCACAGGGTGTGGCCGGGCTAGCAAAGGGTAGGGTTGGCACTGGGGGAACAAGGGGACAGGGTTAGGCCCAAATGGTGACCAAGATCACTGATCAAAACAATGTTTAGAATTTGGCCAGATTTGTGCCCACAAGGTGTTTGATGGAATGGCCGAAAGAGAAGAACTTTTGAATTTTGAGTTCAAATTTTTTGGGTGATCTACACTAGTGCTAGGTAGCCTTTGGTTGCAAGGGTTTTGAAAGTGGAGCTCAAATAGATGGTTTTTGAAATAGGGGTGATCTATGCATATGCATTGGATTCAATTTTCACATGCCAAATAAAATAAGTAAAAAAATGTTTTTAGTAGATGAAAAGGTGGGCCTTGGTACCTCATTATGTGTACCATCAAGGGGTGCAAAGATCATGAATTGTTTCTGTTAAGAAATGAGTGCTAGGAACACTCAAAGTAGTGTAGTGGATTAAAATGGCCAAAATGACCATTCCTCCTTTTTAATTGTTTTTGATTTGATTTTCTTTAGGAAAAGTTTAGGAATGATGTAGATGATGTCTAAATCACCTAAGAATCATTTTACAACCAAAGAATCACAGAACCATGGCAATTCAAATCAATTCCTATTTAAAATGCACATACACATGAATGCTTTCATTTTTAATTTGGAAAAGTTTTCGTTAACCCCAAATTTGATGATTTAGATCTTGATAAGCTTGGATTGAAGTTTTGGGATGTTACAAACCTTCCCCCCCTTAAATAAAATCTCGCCCCGAGATTTACAAAGAAAACTAGGAACTAAAGAGATCTGGGAACTCTGTCCTGATGTAATCTTCTCGCTCCCAAGTGGCTTCCTCCTCGGTATGGTTGCTCCACTGAATCTTGAGAAACTTGATGCTCCTGGTTCTGGTGGTTCTGTAGGCTTCTTCCAAGATACGGATGGGTACTTCTCTATAGGTCAAGTCATTGGTGATTTCCACCGCTCTATGATCGATGTTCTTGAAAACTTCGGTCTTCTCGGGCACTTCCAAACATTCGCGAAGTAACGAGATATGGAACACATTATGGATGGATGACATCTCTTTAGGCAGTTCCAGTTGATACGATACTTCTCCTCGACGGTTTAGAATCTTGAAGGGCCCGATATATCGGGGGGCTAACTTTCCCTTCAGACTAAAGCGTTGAGTTCCCTTCAATGGTGAAACCTTGTGTAACACCCTCAAATCGGCCCTATGCAAGTTTCAGCGCTTTCCGCCAAACCCGCATAGAAACGATTCAAGGACGTCCACCAGGCACTTTCGTGCGGGTGGAAAACGAAGTAATACCATTACACATTAGTCCACGATGGAACCCACAGAACATATATATACAACAACGACTCCATGAGTCAAGAATACCGATATACAATACAAAGATCCAAATCACCTTGAAAACGATAGAGCGTTCGACTACGGAAAAGATGCAAATGGGGCTAAGAGCCCTGAAGAATAACGAATGGCGTCCATAACCCTGCCCAGGCCAAGCCGAAAGGGTAACCCTACTAACGACGTCGATCTCAAACCTGCTAAAACAAAAGGGGTGCCGACAAAGGGAAAAGGAAAAAGAGGAGCGTCAGTACTGAGGCCAGTACACGGCGAGGCTAGAATTCGGCGGTCCTCGCCTACACAGGTATGGTGGGCTGAAGCGGCAGCACAGCGGCACTAAACAACTTATAGAGACTCGATACAACTGGCGGTTATCAGAGAGGGGTAAGAAAGACCTATCCGGATCCAACCTGAAGCTAACACCAGGCAAACCCATCCTGGTATTTCCCCCTCGAGACCAAACGAGGAAGTCGGACCAAGGAACTCACACAGTTGGCAATTTTACTCATTCCGTTATAGTTGCAGCACTTACTAATCAGATATAGATAGCATGAGTCATCCTGTAGCATAAGTAGTGGGCAGTTTTAATTAACATTCCGTTGTAGTTGGAACAGTTACTAGTCAGATATAATTGTCCTGAAGAAGCCCAAAACCCAGCAGTTGTTGGCACTTTTATCACATTCCATTGGAGTTGCAATACTTACTAGGCAGGTATAGGATGACACAGATCACCACAAATCCACCAGTAGTTGGCATTTTTAATATCCATTCCGTTATAGTGAGGCTGATTACTAGTCACATATTAGGTCAAATTTATAGCACTACTTTAGTTATGCTTGTCTATGATCGAGATACTGTGCTCCAAGTCGTCCATAACCGCGGACACGGCTTTCAGAAAGTTTTACCCTGCAGGGGTGCACAAATAGCAACACACACTCGATCAACCTTGGAAAAACCAACTGAAAACCCAATGAGGCATTCACGACAAAGCGATCACAGGATTCATAAATATTTCAGGGGGCCACCCCACTAAGCTACCCGCAACGAAGTTGGCCAGCTCCGGAACAGACCCAGGGTTTGTGACAATGGCTGTAAACGACTGGGAACCCGAAAGTGTGACTGGGCTTGTCGATACCGCAAAAACATTCCACGTTCCAAAATAGTACAGGTGCTCCACGCACAATCTTAGATAAAGCAGTAAAACATGGCATAAATACAGGATAGTAATAAAGCGCCAAACTACTTGTGGCCCCAAGAAATAGAAATGAATCAAGATCTGGCTCAGAGGGGTCCATAAGGCCTCCCGGATGTGGATAGTGCGAATAGTCAAGGAATAGGTATCAAGTACTCGGGGTCCTACGGGAAACAAGTGAGCATGGAAGAACCAAATAACATCTATTTCCCACCGATGCCTCTGCATTAGTTATAGCTAGCATTTTTAATAGTTGTAATTAAAGCCATGATCATCTCCACCAGTAAGCATCTCCACCAATAAGCATCTCCACCAATAACCATCTGCCAGCATACCAACATCTGTGGTACTCGACAACACGGGATCGCACCTGAGCAAGCAACTACGACTCGCAAGGCCAGCTATCTACCAAACACAGGTAATAGGAGGTGTCCAAGGCAATATAGAGGTTGCACCGGATATAACTGGTGCAACGAAACTAAAGCATCATGACACGGATAGCAATAGATCAACAGGAGGAAATAAAGACTATAAATGCAAAATAGGTAGAAGGGGGAGAGATGCTTGCCTAGGAAACACTGCCGACGGATCATAACCGGAGAACTTGTCGATACTCGCATCAACTCATCGGCCTAATCCACGAGGAAGCAAACACTAGAAGAAACACCGGATGCAATATTTAATACTACGGCAGAAGATCTGGCATGCTTATGATATGATGCAGATGCGGTGCAATTAGGCAATATTAAGCGGAACCAGGGTCTCGACGATTAATTAAACAGTTCAAGTTATTTAACAACCCTTCTAATTAAATGTTGTATTAACAGGGCGAAATATGGCATTGGTTCATTACACAAATTTAAATGGGGGGCAATATAATTCTAGAAAAGCCCACATATAACCTCCATATTTAATTTAGGTGAATCGGCATAATGCCCCCAAACCACAGACAGCCATGCATGCATGAAGAATTAATTATACGACAGTTGATAATGTCATATTATAAAAATAAGGGCTTAGGATCACACATCTGTGTTCGGAAGATCTTGGGTTCGGGGGTCGATGGGTCGACGGGATCGGGTTTGGTATCCAAGAAGGAGGTCTTGTCGGACGGATGGTTCGGGGTCGGAGCACTTGGCGCGCCCAGGTTCGTTCTCGGCAGGATCGGACTTCGGATCTGGGTCCGGGGTCTTGGCGTCCGAGAGGAAGTAGTTGGCGTATCCGTGTTGACGACCTTGGCGTCCGAGAGACTATCTTGTCGCATCCGCGGTCTTCGGGTCATGTCGATGGTCTTGTCATTTCACGGCGGAGATCTTGGCGTCCCGGGTCTCGGCGTCTTTGATCGATGGCGAACTTGTCCGGGGTCGATGGTCGTGCGCAGCTCTTGAGGTCCCATATCGTGTCGGTCTCGGTGTATCATGTACAATTGTCGGTCTTGTCCACGGACAAGCTTGACTTGCCGGTTCGATGTCGTTGCAGCTCTTGTCGTCGGGCGAACTTGCTAAACAGGGTACATCTCGCCAGCAGATTCTCCTCACGGATGCCACACCTTCTAGAACAGCTCGCTAACAGCGGCAAGTCAGTAGTCGCGGCCCGCATGGTACTTAACAGGGGCACGCATGGCCTACACGGTGGAGGACGTGCAGGGGACGACGGCCGACGGGGAGCAGGCCGGAGGCAGCGACGCGGCGACCTGGAGGCACAGGTCGGAGCCGAGGCCGTGGGGCAGAGGAGCTCGACGGGGTGCGCAGAGGCGGCCGGACACGATGAGGCAGCAGGGTTTCGCAGCTGCGTGCTTGGCGGCGGCTTGCAAAGGCGCGCAAGATCGAGGGTCGGCGCACCAGACAAGACACGGCCGGGGTTTGCGGCGGTGGGGCGGAGATCGACCGGGGACGGGCGGCGAAGGGGGGCCACTAGCCGGCAGCCGGAGGCGAGCCGGGGAGGAGGCGGGCGAGGTCGCGCTCGACGGGGCCAAGGTCGAGGGCGTGACGGAGGGGCGCAGGCCGGCGGTGAGGGAGGAGGCGACCGACGGTGCGAGGAGGCTGATGAGGCGGTGGAAGCGCAGCCGGAGGTGGCGGTGCTCGCGGGAGGCGCGAGGTCGAGCGGAGGCCGCAGAGGTGCGACGACAAGGGGAATGGCCGCACGGCGGCTCGGGAGGCCGGAGAGGGAGGCCTGGGGTGGAGCGGGGCGGATGGGGCGGCGGCCGGCGAGGGGAATGGCCGAGGGCGCGGTGGAGAGGCAGGGACGGAGCGCGGCAGCGGCGGTTGTTCTCGCGAGGCAGGAGAGGGGCGGGGCGGCTCTGGCGAGGAGGGGCTCGGCGAGGGAGGAGGCGGCGAGGGAAGCGTGGCGATAGGGACAAGCGGGGTGGTGGGCCGGACGCGGGCGGAGGTCCCGAGGTTGTCGGGGTGGGGCCCGCGCGGGAGTGTGTGCAGGTGGGAACGGCAGGGGTGCGACGTGGGCGGTTGGTGGATGGGCGGGAAAGGAAGAGGAGGTGGGGCCCAGCGCGGCTGGTGTGGTGGGTGGCGACGCGGCAGGAGGGGTGGAACTGGGTCGCTGCGCGCGTTGTGTGCGTGTTGTGTGGGTGTGCGCGTCCACCGGTGAGGTGGCGGGTGTGAGGGGAGGTGGCGGCTGTTGGTTGGCTGGAGTGAGGTGGAGGTGTGAGGTGGAGGGAGGGGATTGGTCAGGGTGAGGTGGAGGGAGGCTGGGTAGGATAGGATTGGGTAGAATTAGGATTGGATCTTTTTAGACTAGGGTTTGGAGGTGGCCGGCCGGGTTTTTGGGCCTAGCGGGCTGCCTCCCAAAAAAAAATATTTTATTTGTTTAAAACGGGGCGTTTGAAATCTGTTTGTAGGCGAAACAAAATATTCCAGAGACCCGGGCTTTAATTTGAATAAAGACGGGAATATTTAGAAAACAAAACTAGGCATTTCGAAAATAGTTTAGACAAAAACCATGCATGATGATGACGATGCTCAAATGCAATGTGGCATGATGACATGAGCATGCAGTCATTTTGATGCAATGCACAAAAACACAGTGATTTTCTAGTAGTGGTTTTTGCGGGGCGCCACAATTCGACACCACTAACAATGGATCTCGCCCTCGAGATCCGCCTCATGGTACCGAGAAGAAGGTCGGCGATCTGAATCTTCTCGCTTCGTGTAGATGCTCGCGACACCACTAACAAGAGGTCATTGTCCGTGATCGTCCAGAGAACACTCCGAAAAACAAAGGACGAAGGTAAAGGTATCCACAAATAAAGCCACCTCTAGCTTCGATAGAAAGAGAGAACCGATGCATTCTCATCCACTTCAATGTACAAGAGCAAATAGATTGAGTAGTCGGCATGGGGGCCAATCCATCACGCACCCAAACTATTACTCCGCACAATCAGTAGAAAAGCGCGCATCCATTCTTGGAATCAGACTGAAGATCTCGACAAGTGAGGTTCGGAAACAAAGGAGTGATGTAGACTCTGCATCGGATCTGACATAGATGATGTCCTCGCGTCGGAAAACACCGGAAGGCACAACAAGGAACAGAGAGAAGTCCAACAGATGAAGGATTCCTCAGATAGCACAAAGACCGGATCTAGAAGCACCGTTACCAAAGGAGGAAGCGAAACCCTGAAGGTACGACGGAAACCCAACCACGAGAATTCCTGGACTCGAAGAAAAGATAAGAGAGCAGATTCAAACACGCAGAGGAAAGAGGAGAACAGCAGAGGGGTAAGGAGTAAAAACAGACCTAATCAGATCTATCCAACCGATTTTGCAAAATAGTTTTGACACTCTACTTCGGCCGTTAGCTAGGTTATCCTACAGGCTGGACAAGTGGGGTATCGTAACTGCTGAGCTCTGATACCACTCTGTAACACCCTCAAATTGGCCCTATGCAAGTTTCAGCGCTTCCTGCCAAACCCGCATAGAAACAATTCAAGGACGTCCACCAGGCACTTTCGTGCGGGTGGAAAACGAAGTAATACCATTACACATTAGTCCACGATGGAACCCACAGAACATATATATACAACAACGACTCCATGAGTCAAGAATACAAATATACAATACAAAGATCCAAATCACCTTGAAAACGATAGAGCGTCCGACTACGGACAAGATGCAAATGGGGCTAAGAGCCCTGAAGAATAATCAATGGCGTCCATAACCCTGCCCAGGCCAAGCCGGAAGGGTAACCCTGCTAACGACGTCGATCTCAAACCTGCTAAAACAAAAGGGGTGCCGACAAAGGGCAAAGGAAAAAGAGGAGGGTCAGTACTGAGGCCAGTACATGGCGAGGCTAGAATTCGGCGGTCCTCACCTACACAGGTATGGTGGGCTGAAGCGGCAGCGCAGCGGCACTAAACAACTTATAGAGACTCGATACAACTGGCGGTTATCAGAGAGGGGTAAGAAAGACCTATCCGGATCCAACCTGAAGCTAACACCAGACAAACCCATCCTGGTATTTTCCCCTCGAGACCAAACGAGGAAGTCGGACCAAGGAACTCACACAGTTGGCAATTTTACTCATTCCGTTATAGTTGCAGCACTTACTAATCAGATATAGATAGCATGAGTCATCCTGTAGCATAAGTAGTGGGCAGTTTTAATTAACATTCCGTTGTAGTTGGAACAGTTACTAGTCAGATATAATTGTCCTGAAGAAGCCCAAAACCCAGCAGTTGTTGGCACTTTTATCACATTCCATTGGAGTTGCAATACTTACTAGGAAGGTATAGGATGACACAGATCACCACAGATCCACGAGTAGTTGGCATTTTTAATATCCATTCCGTTATAGTGAGGCTGATTACTAGTCACATATTAGGTCAAATTTATAGCACTACTTTAGTTATGCTTGTCTATGATCAAGATACTGTGCTCCAAGTCGTCCATAACCGCGGACACGGCTTTCAGAAAGTTTTACCCTGCAGGGGTGCACAAATAGCAACACACACTCGATCAACCTTGGAAAAACCAACTCAAAACCCAACAAGGCATTCACGACAAAGCGATCACAGGATTCATAAATATTGCAGGGGGCCACCCCACTAAGCTACCCGCAACGAAGTTGGCCAGCTCCAGAACGGACCCAGGGTTTGTGACAATGGCCGTAAACGACTAGGAACCTGAAAGTGTGACTGGGCTTGTCGATACCGCGAAAACATTCCACGTTCCAAAATAGTACAGGTGCTCCACGCACAATCTTAGATAAAGCAGTAAAACATGGCATAAGTACAGGATAGTAATAAAGCCCCAAACTACTTGTGGCCCTAAGAAATAGAATGAATCAAGATCTGGCTTAGAGGGGTCCACAAGGACTCCCGGATGTGGATAGTGCGAATAGTCAAGGAACAGGTATCAAGTACTCGGGGTCCTACGGGACACAAGTGAGCGTGGAAGAACCAAATAACATCTATTTCCCACCGATGCCTCTGCATTAGTTATAGCTAGCATTTTTAATAGTTGTAATTAAAGTCATGATCATCTCCACCAGTAAGCATCTCCACCAATAAGCATCTCCACCAATAACCATCTTCCAGCATACCAACATCTGTGGTACTCGACGACACGGGATCGCACCTGAGCAAGCAACTACGACTCGCAAGGCCAGCTATCTACCAAACACAGGTAATAGGAGGTGTCCAAGGCAATATAGAGGCTGCACGGGATATAACTGGTGCACGGAAACAAAAGCATCACGACACAGATAGCAATAGATCAACAGGAGGAAATAAAGACTATAAATGCAAAATAGGTAGAAAGGGGAGAGATGCTCGCCTGGGAAACACTGCCGATGGATCATAACCGGAGAACTTGTCGATACTCGCATCAACTCATCGGCCTAATCCGCGAGGAAGCAAACACTAGAAGAAACACCGGATGCAATATTTAATACTACGACAGAAGATCTGGGTTGCTTATGATATGATGCAGATGCGGTGCAATTAGGCAATATTAAGCGGAACCGGGGTCTCGACGATTAACTAAACGGTTCAAGTGATTTAACAACCCCGCAAATTAAATGTTGTATTAACAAGGCGAAATATGGCATCGGTTCATTACACAAATTTAAATGGGGGCCAATATAATTCTAGAAAAGCCCACATATAGCCTCCATATTTAATTTAGGTGAATCGGCATAATGCCCCCAAATGACAGACAGCCATGCATGCATGAAGAATTAATTATGCGACAGTTGATAATGTCATATTATAAAAATAAGGGCTTAGGATCACACATCTGTGTTCGGAAGATCTTGGGTTCGGGGGTCGACGGGATCGGGTTTGGTATCCGAGAAGGAGGTCTTGTCGGACGGATGGTTCGGGGTCGGAGCACTTGGCGCGCCTGGATTCGTTCTCAGCAGGATCGGACTTCGGATCTGGGTCCGGGGTCTTGGCGTCCGAGAGGAAGTACTTGGCGTATCCGTGTTGACGACCTTGGCGTCCGAGAGACTATCTTGTCGCATCCGCGGTCTTCGGGTCATGTCGACGGTCTTGTCGTTTCACGGCGGAGATCTTGGCGTCCCGGGTCTCGGCGTCTTTGATCGATGGCGAACTTGTCCGAGGTCGATGGTCATGCACAGCTCTTGAGGTCCCATATCGTGTCGGTCTCGGTTTATCATGTACAATTGTCGGTCTTGTCCACGGACAAGCTTGACTTGCCGGTTCGATGTCGTTGCAGCTCTTGTCATCGGGCGAACTTGCTAAACAGGGTACATCTCGCCAGCACATTCTCCTCACGGATGCCACACCTTCCAGAACAGCTCGCTAACAGCGGCAAGGCAGTAGTCGCGGCCCGCATGGTACTTAATAGGGGCACGCATGGCCTACACGGTGGAGGACGTGCAGGGGACAACGGCCGATGGGGAGCAGGCCAGAGGCAGCGACGCGGTGACCTAGAGGCACGGGTCGGAGCCGAGGCCGCGGGGCGGAAGAGCTCGACGGGGTGCGTAGAGATGGCCGGACACGATGAGGCAGCAGTGTTCCGCAGCGGCGTGCTTGGCGGCGGCTTGCAGAGGCGCGCGAGATCGAGGTTCGGCGCACCAGACAAGAAACGGCCGGGGTTTGTGGCGGTGGGGCGGAGATCGACCGGGGACAGGCGGCGAAGGGGGGCCACTGGCCGGCGGCCGGAGGCGAGCCGGGGAGGAGGCGGGCAAGGTCGCGCTCGACGGGGCCAAGGTCGAGGGCGTGACGGAGGGGCACGGGCCGGCGGCGAGGGAGGAGGCGACCGACGGTGCGAGGAAGCCGACGAGGCGGTGGAAGCGCAGCCGGAGGTGGCGGCGCTCGCGGGAGGTGCGAGGTCGAGCGGAGGCCGCAGAGGTGCGACAGCGAGGGGAACGGCCACGCGGCGGCTCTGGAGGCCGGAGAGGGAGGCCTGGGGTGGAGCGGGGCGGCCGGCGAGGGGAACGGCCGAGGACGCGCAAGGGCACGGTGGATAGGCAGGGACGGAGCACGGTTGTTCTCGCGAGGCAGGAGAGGGGCGGGGCGGCTCCGGCGAGGAGGGTCTCGGCGAGGGAGGAGGAGGTGCGGACCGGCAGCGAGGGAAGCGTGGCGATAGGGACGAGCGGGGTGGTGGGCCGGACGCGGGCGGAGGTCCCGAGGTTGTCGGGGTGGGGCCCGCGCGGGAGTGCGTGCAGGTGGGAAACGGGAGGCGTGCGACGTGGGTGGTTGGTGGATGGGCAGGAAAGGAGGAGGAGGTGGGGCCCAGCGCGGCTGGTGTGGTGGGTGGCGACGCGGCAGGCGCGGTGGAACTGGGTCGCTGCGCGCGTTGTGTGTGTGTTGTGTGGGTGTTCGTGTCCACCGGTGAGGTGGCGGGTGTGAGGGGAGGTGGCGGCTGTTGGTTGACTGGAGTGAGGTGGAGGTGTGAG
Source organism: Avena eriantha (assembly GCA_910589775.1). Classification (NCBI taxonomy): domain Eukaryota; kingdom Viridiplantae; phylum Streptophyta; class Magnoliopsida; order Poales; family Poaceae; genus Avena; species Avena eriantha. The sequence goes on along the minus strand of OU342741.1, from coordinate 126,103,839 downwards.
GTGGAGGGAGGGGATTGGTTAGGGTGAGGTGGAGGGAGGCTGGGTAGGATAGGATTGGGTAGAATTAGAATTAGATATTTTTAGACTAGGGTTTGAAGGTGGCCGGCCAGGCTTTCGTTCCTAGCGGGCTAGTCTCCCAAAAATAAATTAAATATTTTATTTGTTTAAAACGTTGCGTTTGAAATCTGTTTGTAGGCGAAACAAAATATTCCGGAGACCCGGGTTTTAATTTGAATTAAGACAGGAATATTTAGAAAACAAAACCAGGCGTTTCGAAAATAGTTTAGACAAAAACCATGCATGATGATGACGATGCTCAAATGCAATGTGGCATGATGACATAAGCATGCGGTCATGTTGATGCAATGCACAAAAACGTAGCGATTTTCTAGTAGTGGTTTTAGCGGGGCGCCACACCTTGAGATATACAAAATCTCCGACATTGAAAGTCAGGTCTCTCCTTCTTTTGTCAGCATAACTCTTCTGTCTGGATTGGGCGGTCTTGAGGTGCTCACGGACTTTGTGAACTTTCTCTTCTGCTTCCTGGAGAATGTCGGGTCCAAAGATCTGACTCTCTCCTACTTGCGACCAATTCAAAGGGGTACGACACTTTCTTCCGTATAGGAATTCAAATGGTGCCATCTACAAACTAGCTTGATAACTGTTGTTATATGAGAATTCTGCGAAAGGCAGGCAGTCTTCCCATTTTGATCCGTATTCCAACACACAAGATCTAAGCATATCCTCTAGGATCTGGTTGACTCTCTCAGTTTGTCCATCAGTTTGCGGATGATACGCTGTGCTGAAGTTCAACTTGGTTCCTAATCCTTCTTGGACTTTCTGCCAAAATCTTGAGGGAAACTGGGTTCCTCGATCTGATACTATGGTCATGGAGGTTCCATGCATACTAACAATCCTAGAAATGTATAGCTCTGCTAACTTTGCACTCTGGTAAGTTGTCTTGACAGGTATAAAGTGGGCTACCTTGGACAGTCTATCAACTCTGACCCAGATTGAGTCATTTCCCCTACAAGAAGTAAGTAAACCGATGATAAAGTCCATTCCAACGGAATCCCATTTCCATTCCGGAATCTACAGTGGTTGTAACAATCCTGCAGGTCTCTGATGCTCTGCCTCGACTCTTTGACAGATGTCACATTTGGCGATGTAGATTCCGATTTATCTCTTTATCTTGTGCCACCAAAATTTCTCTTTCAGATCCTGATACATCTTTGTTCCTCCGGGGTGGATAGAATAAAGAGTATCATGGGCTTCCTTCATGATAACTTCCTTCAGCTTCGAATCTGCTGGCACACAGATACATCCTTTGTACCATAGTACACCTTCTTTGTCTTCAGTGAATCTAGGTACTTTTCCTGTACCAATACGACGTTTGATTCCGTCGATACTTTCATTCCCCTTCTAGGCTTCCTTGATTTGGCTAATCAAAGTGGGTTGAAGTTCAATGCTAGCTAAGAATCCTTTGCTAACTAATTCAGTCCTGAACTGCTCCAACTCTTCATACAAACTTGGTTGTTTCTCCTTGATCATGGTGTTTAGCCTACACGGCAATCTGCTAAGAGCATCCGCTACCACATTGGCTTTGCCGGGGTGATAGTGAATGTCAAGGTCATAGTCTTTGATTAACTCTATCCATCTCCTTTGTCTCATATTCAGCTCCTTCTGAGTGAAGATATATTTTAAGCTCTTGTGATCTGAGTAAATCTCACAGCGATTTCCCATCAGATAATGACGCCATGTCTTCAATGCTAGGACCACGGCTGCTAGCTCAAGATCATGGCTTGGAAAGTTCTATCATGCTTCTTCAGTTATCGAGACAGATACGTGATAACTTTGCCTTCTTGCATCAACACACATCCGAGACCAATCTTGGATGCGTCACAATACACATCAAACAACTTCTTGATGTCTAGCATGACCAATATTGGGGTTGATATCAATCTCTTCTTCAGCTCCTGAAAACTGGCTTCACATTTGTCTGTCCATTCAAACTTCTTGTCCTTTTTCAACAATTGGGTCATTGGTCGGGCTATGCTCGAGAATCCTTCTACAAACTTGCGGTAGTATCCCGCTAATCTGAGAAATGCACGGACTTGGGTTTGAGTGGTTGGGGCTTCCCATTCTTCGACATCTTTGATCTTGGCGGGATCAACAGAGACTCCTCCGGCATACACAATATGTCCTAGGAATCCTACTTCCTTCAGCCAAAACTCACACTTGCTAAACTTGGCATATAACTGATGCTCTCTCAGGGTTTCTAGGATAACTCTCATATGTTGCTCATGCTCTTCTTCCGACTTGGAGTAGATAAGAATGTCTTCGATGAACACAGCTACAAACTTATCTAGGAAATTCATAAAGATCTTATTCATGAGATTCATGAAATAAGCAGCGGCATTGGTTAATACAAAAGACATAACTGTATACTCTTATAAACCATAGCAAGTAGTAAAGGCGGTCTTCGGAATATCCGTTGCACGAATCTTAAGTTGGTGATAACCAGTCCTAAGATCAATCTTTGAGAATATCTGATCTCTGATCAACTGATCAAATAGATCCTCTATCTTTGGCAAGGGGTACTTGTTCTTGATGGTGACATCATTCAACTTTCTGTAATCTGTGCACAGACGGTTGCCTCCATCTTTCTTGTCGATGAATAATACTGGTGATCTCCATGGCGATGCTCTTGGTTGAATCAAGCCTTTCTCTAACATGGCATCCAACTGCTTCTTCAGTTCCACTAACTCTGAGGGGTTCATGCTATAGGGTCTCTGAGCTATAGGTCTGGTTCCGGGGATTAGTTCGATAACAAACTCAATATCCCTATCCGGGGACATACCTGGCAATTCATCTGGGAATACGTCGGGGTATTCACAGACTACTCTGACTTGGTCTATGGTGGGCAGGGCTACACTCTTGTTGCACTTGAATTGACGGGGTAAGGTTTCAGAGATATGCTCTACTGTTACTCCAGAACTACTGGTCATGGTGATGGATTTCTTAGCACATTCTATCAGTCCTTTATGCCTTGACATCCAGTCCATACCTAGTACTACTTCCAATCCTTTGGTTCCAAGTACAATTAGGTTGGCATAAAAATCTATCCCATGTATTCTGATAGGTACAGCTTTGCAAATTTTTCTAGCTTTGGTTGTTGAACCGAGGATTTGAACTATCATGACATGTTTCAGGTTGGTTGGACGAATCTTACTAGTGCATGCAAATTCTTTGATGACAAATGAATGCGATGCTCCAGAATCAAACAATACTCTTGCTAAAATTGAGTTGACAAAAAACATACCCAGCACTACATCTGGCGCTTCCTGTGCTTCTTCTGCGTTCATGTGGAAGAGATGGCCATTGCGGTTGTGCGGGTTCCCTGGGGCAAATCTCCTTCCTGGTTGAACACGACGCTGCTGCTGAGCTGGGGCATTCACATTGGCATTGGCTGCAGTCTTCTTGGGACACTCATTGGAGTAGTGACCCTTCACTCCACACTCGAAACAAGTGATATGGGATTGTCCTTGCCTGCGACAGGCACAACATTGCTGCCAGTTCTGGGTGCAGTGTTGTTGTTGTTCTTGGGAGGTGCACGGTTGAAATTGTTGGCATTACCAGAGTTGTGATTGTTTCCTCCGGACTTCACATTGCCTCCGCTACGGTTGGGGTATCTTGGGCGAGACGTTGGGGGTCGGTTGTTCCTTGGTGCATATCCTGATGAAGGGTTGGGACGGTACTTCTGGTGACTGTTGGATCCAGACTTCTGCATCATACGATGCTTGCGGTTGTCGTTTGCCTGATTAATCTTCCCTTCCATCTAAATGGCAGAGTCGACTAGCTCTTCGAGATCCTTGAGATGGATGTTGACGAGGACAGTCTGCATCTCACCATGCAGTCCGTTCAAGAATCTCTCCTTCTTCTTGGCCTCCATGTGGATCTCCTCAGGTGCATATCTGGCAAGTGATAGGAATCTGTCATGGTACTCCACCACATTCATCCTCCCTTGCTTCAATTTGCGGAACTCATCTCTCATTTTGGTGACTAGACCTTGCGGCATGTGGGTGCGGCTGAACTTGACTTTGAATGCTTCCCATGTCATCACTTGACCATGGTTCATATTGCGGATGCTATTCCACCAAGCTCTGGCAACTCCCGCCAGATAGTGGGTGGCGAAGAGAACTTTCTCATTTTCATCAACTCCTGCAACTTCGAGGTTGTTTTCCATGGTTTGTAACCAGTCATCAGCATCTAATGGGTTTTCAGAAGTGCTAAAGATTGGGGGATTGGTATTCTGGAAGTTCTTCAGCTTGGATCCTTGATGATCCTGATTTCCATGACCTTGGTTGTTGAGAGCCATCTGGGCGATCTGTTGAAGTGTTGCTAAGTTGGCTTGGCGTTCTGCCCTACTTGCTTCACGGTCGGTGATGAGATTCTGCAAGATCTTCAGCATTGGGTCTTGCGACGAGCTGCTCCCTCCTTGGTTTCCACGAGTCATCTGAAGATTGAGATGGATATAGGGGTAAGAGGGAAATTCTAAGGTTCAGGGTTTTGGGTTTTCAAAGCTAAAACTTTGAGTTAGACTTAGGTTTTTCAACTAACTCCATTTTCATTCACGCAAGCAAGCACATGATACAACACACACCATCACAATCAAAGGGAAGACATATGGTTTGAAGGACCATTTTGCAAGCTATGATACAATGAGACCGATACATCAAATGCTACGACAGTGCTCTAGTGTCTCTACTCATCGTCGATGAAGTCGGAGTCCTCATCATCAGTGTAGAAGTCCATGACATCCTCCGCTAGAAAGTCGTCATCATTGCTGAGGTAAGAATCCATGTCTCCTTGGATGTCTTCACCCTCATCTTCTTCTTCCTTGGCGGTAAGCTGAGCTTCCTGCTCCTTGACGGTCTTCTATAGGTCGCCCACCTTCTTGCGAAGACGGGCGATGGTGCGATCCTTCTTGGCACGCTGGCGACGAAGAGACTGGCGGTCCTGGACGAGCAGTGCGAAAGTCTGGGCGTTCTGGTTGACAATGGCACGATTCTAGTTGGCTAACTCTCTGGCATTGTCCAATTCTTGCGGTCTGTCATGAAGCAGGAAGTCAACGTTCTCCACTTGACGCCTCAACTCTAGGTGAATTGGCATCTCCATTGGCATTCCCATGAAGTCACATCTTGCATAGTGGGCAAAACATGTTCCTTGGATCTTGTTGATGCTGAGGGAACATAGATGTGCGAGAGCTTCATGCATTGCCCTGGCTAATCCATCTAGCCAGTTGTTCTCTCTCACGGAGAACTGAATTCTCCCAGAAGTTGGTGCTTCAATGCTCCCTCTAAGATCTGCGGTGACTAGCCACTGTAGGTCTCCTCCTGGTGGTCCTGGAAGTTGAGCTCCAAGAAACTCCGGATGTGGGCGTCCGAGTAACTCTGACAGTGAGTCCAGATCCCTCTCGAAGATCAGCTGACCTCCGTTTCCCAACTGGTAAAACTTGTTGAACTAAGTCTCCATCTACAAGAATTAAGGATGAGGAAGTTAGTGAAGTGATCAAGTGTGTCAATTTTTAAGTAGTAGTGTAAGAACTTTGAGGAACATGAATTTTTGAGAAAGAAAGAATTCACAAGGGTAAGAGAGGAGATGGTTTTTCATAAATACTCACTTTGGTTTGGAAACTAAGTTTTTGTTTGAACGTCCATTCTAGCTAGGGTCTCCTATGGTCAGGATAGCTCTGATACCAACTTGTAAACACCCGGATTTTTAATCCTAGATGCCCGTTATGCCATACCTCGCAATCCCAGGATTACCATTTTTGCGAGACATAACGGATTGGATATCACAGTACATCATCCATTACAAACCATACATAAGGTCTTACACAAATAAGGATCTCATGATCCAGTCTTAATACAACAAGCAGCGGAAATAAAAGATAAGCATAGCGGTGGGGTCCATCTTTAGGGGCATAGGCAATGCTGACGAAGGCAGATAGTCCTAGTTATCATAGCCGTCCTGCTGGCCATCATCTTGATAGTCTCCTTCATAGTCTGGCCAGGATAATAGCCAGGGACAAAAGCCATGAGTACTCTTTAAGTACTCGCAAACTACCATTAACAAGTATTATAATTCTAAGTTAAAGTGCTAAATCCAAGTTTAACTATACAGTTAAGTTTGAAACCTAAGCTGAGTTCTGAAGCAAAGAAAGATAAAGTAAAATTCTAGATCACTTAAGTTGGGAAGGTATTGTCATAAACCCAACCCTGTTGTGGTCAAGTCAAGATTCATCATTCATTTCAAGTTATTTGGAAAACATCCGACAACGAAACAGTATGGCCATTCCAACTATCCATAACCGCGGACACGGCTATTCGAATAGTTTGACACTCTACAGAGGTGGTACACTTTCACTACAAGATTTGATACATCTGTCAGGGATAACCCTGAATCATCATACTTAGTATGCAGATAATCAAACATAACCTTCCCTTTACACACCCTAGTATAGGCACCTCTCCTATGAGCATGGCCTCCCAACCATGACCACCTGTCATCTTGGGCATTGCATAGGTAGACATCATGAGAGGTAGCCTCAGCTCAAACCTCTCCCACGAGGGAACTAATACTAATGCATATAAATTTCCAGCTAAGCCTTACCCAATTCCGGTAGTGTGGTTGTACGGTAAATTTGGAATGGTATCGCATCCGAATCCAACCATCAGTTTTATAAAAGGGTTAAGGCTCATGCCTCAACATTTTCATCATCATCAACCATTTGTGTTTCTCAACACATGTCAAAACATTTCAATAGAATGACTCATCATTCCAAGGTTTTCCTAACTCATTTTCACCAAGTGTTCCCATCTAAAGTGACTCAAGTTTTTGATCTACTCTAAACTACTAAGTTAAGAGTGTTCACTAAGGTTGAAAAGATGGGTTCAATCTCATGCCATAGAATGACATCTAAAGGTTTCTAAATAGTTCAAGTTTTATACTTTTTATGCTACCTTCAAAACAAGTAAAGAGCTTTGTGCAACTAAGGGAGGTACAACTTGTAAATAAGACTTGGGGTACTAATAGTAAAAAGGGGGGGGTGATCAAAGCATGCATAAGGCATCTTTGCTAAACCATCTAGTTTGATCCTAGCTTGCTAAGCACTAAACTTGCAAGTGTTAGTTTGCATTTTTAATGGTGGCTTGCACTTGGATAGTGCTAGCTTGCTAATAGTAGCTTGCCTTGGGTAGTGCAGTGGTTGAAGTTTTCTTCTTCTTCTTCTTCTTCTTGGTAGAACTCCTCCTCCTTGAAAGCTTGGTCGGTACTATCGTCTATAAATACATACGGAGTACACAATCACCAAACAATACTTAACCTGTCTAAATAGCATTCTAAGACACACATTTGATGATCTATTATCATCACAAGCATCACAAGTTTAAATCACTAGTTTCATCTTTTTAATTTAGAAAAGTAATTTTTACTCATTGAAAATTAACTAAGATTTAATATTCACCACTTAAAATATGGGATCATGTTGACACATGTCATCACCACATATTCTAACATGTGGGAATGAGATTTAAAAGTTGGATCAATATTACTTTGGTTTAAGTTTATTATTTAATGATTTAAAGTGACTAGAAATGCCTATATAGCATTATTTTGGTACTAGTCCAAAGTCACTGCATGTAAACCTTAATATTATTACATATTCAGATAGGTATGGTGAAATGTGATTTTTGAGAGTTGGAATCCAATTTATCTTAGTTGATTTTATAAAAATGTTGCAAGTTGCAAAAGCTTATGTTTTATTATTTTTACTAGGAGAGATCTATAACTCTAATTTAATTAAATCCAACGGGCTTGTATAGATCATTTCAATACCTTTCAGGCCAAATTGGTTTCATGCAATTTGGATTTATAATATTCCCAGAACTGGATTTTAAACTAGTGGACAGAAACTAGATTCAACTTAAAAAGAAAAATCCAATTTTGAATGGCTGGGCTAGCGCGGGAAAGAACATGGGCCGGCCCAGTGGCGCTCCGTGATGCGAGGCTCAGCTGACAGGGGGTCCCGCTTGTCAGCGGCTCTTAACACGCGAAACGGTACACGCGCTGTGGGTCGCAGGATTAGAAGGGGGATCTACGGCTGAGGTGCGTCGTCGACGACGAACGGGTCGCCGGCGAGCTCGAACCCTAGCGGCTCGGTGGGGGTCTACCGGAGATGTACCAGGGCTCCAGCAACGACGGCGAGGCGGGCAAATGAATTGGAAGACGACAGCGAGGCGAGACACGGTTACGGCGGAGCTTGGGGTGCCCTAAATCGTAGGCGGCCTTCTCCTCCTATTGCGGCGGCTCCGGCTCCAATTCCGGCGAGGCAGAGCTCGAGCGGCATCAGCGAGAGGTGGGTGAGGTTCAGTGAGAGGTGGGGAGTGAGTGGGTGTGGAGAAATGGTGCTGGGGAGGCCGGCTTATATAGGCTCGACGGTGAGACCGAGCGGTGTGGGCAGGCAACTCCGGTGAGGGCGGCACAGGGGGCTAGCGGCGTGGCTCGAGGTAGGGGCAGTGGCCTGTCTCTTGGCGGTGCGCTGAGGCTTAAAGTCACAGCAAGGCGGGGTCTGTGCTGGTCGGGCGCGTCATGCGCTCTGGGCGGCAGAGGCGGCGGGTCCGACGGCAAGCGGTGGTTGGGGTGCATTGGGCGGCCGGCGGGGATGTATGGGGTGTTCCATAGGTCATGGCAGAGGGATAGGCGCGGGCTGCGGCTGAGGGGCGGTCTGTGCACGCGGGGACAGAGCGTGCTCTGCGGGCGGCGTCGGCATGGTCGACCAGCTTCGGGCGTGGCGATTCCTGGCCGTTCTGCTCTCTGTCTCTGGGCTGGGTCTATTTGGACGATGGCGGTGGACCACATGCAAGTGTGTAGACATGGCGAGAGAGGCTGGCGGCTGCTGTGGCACGATATTGCCGGTGGGGGTGCGCAAGGTGCTCGGCCTTAATGGCCATGACCATTTGGTCGTGTGCATAGGGTGTGGCCGGGCTAGCAAAGGGTAGGGTTGGCACTGGGGGAACAAGGGGACAGGGTTAGGCCAATGGTGACCAAGATCACTGATCAAAACAGTTTTTTGAATTTGGCCAGATTTGTGCCCACAAGGTGTTTGATGGAATGGCCGAAAGAGAAACACTTTTGAATTTTGAGTTCAATTTTTTTGGGTGATCTACACTAGTACTAGGTAGCCTCTGGTTGCAAGGGTTTTGAAAGTGGAGCTCAAATAGATGGTTTTTGAAATAGGGGTGATCTATGCATATGCATTGGATTCAATTTTCACATGCCAAATAAAATAAGTAAAAAATATTTTTAGCAGATCAAAAGGTGGGCCTTGGTACCTCATTATGTGTACCAGCAAGGGGTGCAAAGTTCATGAATTGTTTCTGATAGGAAATGAGTGCTAGGAACACTCAAAGTAGTGTAGTGGATTAAAATGGCCAAAATGACCATTCCTCCTTTTTAATTGTTTTTTATTTGATTTTCTTTAGGAAAAGTTTAGGAATGATGTAGATGTTGTTTAAATCACCTAAGAATCATTTTAGAACCAAAGAGTCACAGAACCATGGCAATTCAAATCAATTCGGGGAGAAAGAGGGAAAATCAGCCTCATCCGTGCAAAAATACGAATTCTCCTATTTTAAATGCACATACACATGAATGCTTTCATTTTTAATTTGGAAAAGTTTTCGTTAACCCCAAATTTGATGATTTAGATCTTGATAAGCTTGGACTGAAGTTTTGGGATGTTACATTCGGTCTTCGTAAGTAAGGGGCATGAGATTTCGGTTTATAACTTGTCAAGCATATCCTCTTAGTTGTGTCACTTTAACCTTAATCACCTTCAAGATGCTTATGATAGGGGCAATGAGAGCTGAAATCTATAAGTACAATAATTTTTGGAAGCTTTTTATGAGACTTGAATCCCTACTTCCTTTTATATAGGCCTTTCTTCCACCATTATATTGAGTCTCCACCTTCTACCTTTATGCATGTACTTTGAGAGCATAGTGGCCATTCTTAGTTCTATGCGCATTGTCCCAAGACTTGTTGATTGATGCATAGTTTTGATATTGCTTGTTTCAAACTATTTGTATCTAGTCACTCTTATGAACTTTGAAGGTGTCCAATGCATTTATATTTGCTACTCTATTGAGGGACAAGCTGAATACTATTATGCTATGTTTTCTTTATGTGAAACAAAGAAACGTCTTGTAAAGCATTATTATTCATGAATCTTTTGTTTGTGCCTTTTCATGTTGCATCATAGTTTCTTTGTCTTATTTCTAGAACTTTGTCTTTCATGTTATGATTGAAGTACTATGATCCTAGCTATCAATGTTTAACAAATACTTTGATCAAGTTTATGATGGTGCATGTCACCTCAAAAACTATTCTTTCTTTTTATCACTTACCTACTCGAGGAAGAGTAGGAGTTAAGCTTGGGGATGTTGATCCATTGCAAATGTATCTATAATTTTTGATGTTCCATGCTTGGTTTTATCTACTTTCTTGTGTTTTGTCCATACTTTGGAGTACTTTTCATATGATTTCTTGGATTAACCTATTATCAAGAGCCATAGTGCGAGTTGCCTGTTTTCTGCTGTTTTTGGTTCCAGGAAGTCAGAAAATAAATATTCTCGGAATTGGATGGGACAAAAGCCAAAGTTACTATTTTCCCGGAAGACTGACGGAGCCATAAGGAGAGTCGGAGAGGGGCCAGGGCCTGGCCACACCATGTGGTGGCGCGGGCTAGCCCTGGCCGCGCCACCAGGTGGTATGGGCCCCTTTGGCCTCCACCGACCTTGCCTCCTCGCCTATAAGATGCCTCCCGATACCAAAACCCTAAATAATCAAGCCTCCAGACATGAAATGTTCCACAGCGCCGCCACCACCGAAGGGGAGATTCGGGGGACAGAAAGTCTCTGTTATGGCACCCTGCCGGGACGGGGAAGTACCCCCGGATCCATCTCCATCGATCTCCACCTCCATCTCCATCGCCATTGCTGATTCCCATGATAAGGAGGGAGTAGTTCTCTCTCGAGGCTAAGGGTTCTACCGGTAGCTATGTGTTCATCTCTCTATCTATGCATGATCATATTGTGATCATGAGCTTGTAATCTATAGATCTACCTTGCTACTCAAGTGCTTTATTAGATCTCTGCTCTCCCCATGTGTGTGAAAGTGACAGCGTGCTCACCATGGTGGCACTGAGGCTAGAGATTACAAATACTTGTTATGAGTTATATTTGGAGTTGGATGTTTCTATGAAATTGTGGTGCTTGTTGGAATCATCTAGTACTCAAGGTGACAGTGTGGGATTTTCTAGATGGGAAAGATGAACTTTGAGGTGTGCTGTTATAGCCCTACCATCGATTAGAGTGTACAACCGGAGAGTAGTTAAGAGTAGTATCATAAAGAGAAGATATTTATATGAGAGTGTTCACTAGTGAAAGTATGATCCCTAGGCCTTGTTTCTAAGCATTGAAACACTGTTTGCTACTAGATCTGTTACATGTTTGCCTGTTTCCATCTTTATTTCATTTTGCCTTTAGTCTCTTCCACGCCATCAAGTTATTTTCTATCACCGTTACCACTTATAATTATCTATACAACTTGTATTTCACTATCTCTTCGCGGAACTAGTGCACCTATACACCTGACAAGTGTATTGGGTGTGTTGGGGACACAAGATACTTCTTGTATCTTGATTGCAGGGTTGCTTGAGAGGGGATACCTTTGACCACTTCCCCCCCAGAGTTCGATAAACCTTGGGTGATCCACTTAAGGGAAAACTTGCTGCTGTTCTACAAACCTCTGCACTTGGAGGCCCAACAACTGTCTACAAGAATAGAAGTGCGTAGACATCAGTATGTTCTTTCCACAAACCACATATGGATCCAACAGAGTCATTGCATGTGTGTTCTTGTAATGACAAACCACATATGGATCAACCAATGTCATTGCATGGGTGGTCTTTTCAGAAACCACATATGGATCAACCAGAGTCATTGCATGGTTGTTCTTTTCACAAACCACATATGGATCCACTAGAGTCATTGCATGTAAATTCTTTTCACAAACCACATATGGATCCATTAGAGTCATTGCATGGGTGTTCTTTTCACAAACCACACATGGATCCACCAATGTCATTGCATGTGTGTTCTTTTCACAACCAACATATGGATCAACCAATGTCATCGCATGTGTGTTCTTATACTAAAACCAACACTAGAGTCGTTGCATGTGTGTTCTTTTCACAAACCACATATGTATCCACCAGAGTAATTGCATGTGTGTTCTTTTCACAGACCACATATGAATCAAACAATGTCATTGCATGTGTGTTTGTTTCACAAAACACATATGGATCCACTAGAGTCATTGCATGTATGTTCTTTTCACAAACCACATATGGATCCACCAATGTCATTGCATGTGTGTTCTTTTCACAACCCACATTATGATCAACCGATGTCATTGCATGTGTGTTCTTTCCACAAACCACATATGGATCCACCAGAGTCATTGCATGTTTGTTTTTTCACAAACCACATGGACCCACTAGAGTCATTGCATGCGTGTTATTGTCACAAACCATGTATGGATCAACCAATGTCATTGCATGTGTGTTCTTTTCATGAACCACATATGGATCCACCATTGCCATTGCATATGTGTACTTTCCACAAACCACATATGTATCCACCAGAGTAATTGCATGTGTGTTCTTTTCACAAACCACGTATGGATCAACCAATGTCATTGCATGTGTGTTCTTTTATCAAACCACACATGGATCCACTAGATTCATTGCATGTATGTTCTTTCCACAAACCACACATGGATCCACCAGAGTCATTGCATGTGTGTTCTTCTGACAAACCACATGGATCCACCATCGTTATTACATGTGTGTTCTTTCCACAACCCACATATGGATCAACCAATGTCATTGCATGTGTGTTCTTTCCACAAACCACATATGGATCCACCAGAGTCATTGTATGTGTGTTCTTGTAATGAGAAACCACATATGGATCCACCAGTGTCAGTGCATGTGTGTTCTTTTCACGAACCACATATGGATCCACCAGAGTCATTGCGTGTGTGTTCTTGTAATGACAAACCACATATGTATCAACCAATGTTATTGCATGTGTGTTCTTTTCCTGACCCACATATGGATCAACCAGAGTCATTGCATGTTTGTTCTTTTCACAAACCACATATGGATCCAATAGAGTCATTGCATGTATGTCCTTTCCAGAAACCACATATGGATCAACCAGAGTCATTGAATGTTTGTTCTTGTAATGAAAAACCACATATGCATCAACCAATGTCATTGCATGTGTGTTGTTTTCACAAACCACATCTGGATCAACCAGAGTCATTGCATGTTTGTTCTTTTCACAAACCACACATGGATCCACTAGAGTCATTGCATCTATGTTCTTTTCACAAACCACATCTGGATCCACTAGAGTCATTGCATGTGTGTTCTTTTCACAAACCACATCTGAATCCACTAGAGTCATTGCATGTGTGTTCTTTTCACAAACCACACATGGATCCACCAATGTCATTGCATGTGTGTTCTTATACTAAAACCAGCACTAGAGTCGTTGCATGTGTGTTCTTTTCACAAACCACATATGTATCCACCAGAGTAATTGCATGTGTGTTCTTTTCACAAACCACATATGGATCAACCAATATCATTGCATGTGTGTTCTTTTCACAAACCACATATGGATCCACTAGAGTCATTGCATGTACGTTCTTTTCACAAATCACATATGGATCTACCAATGTCATTGCATGTGTGTTCTTTTCACAATCCACATATGGATCAACCAATGTCATTGCATGTGTGTTCTTTCCACAAACCACATATGGATCCACCAGAGTCATTGCATGTCTGTTTTTTTCCACAATCCGCATGGATCCACCAGAGTCATTGCATGTGTGTTATTGTCACAAACCACATATGGATCAACCAATGTCATTGCATGTGTGTTCTTTTCATGAACCACATCTGGATCCACCAATGCCATTGCATGTGTGTTCTTTCCACAAACCACATATGTATCCACCAGAGTAATTGCATGTGTGCTCTTTTCACAAACCACATATGGATCAACCAATGTCATTGCATTTGTGTTCTTTCCACAAACCACACATGGATCCAAGAGAGTCATTGCATGTATGTTCTTTCCACAAACCACACATGGATCCACCAGAGTCATTGCATGTGTGTTCTTCTCACAAGCCACATGGATCCACAAATGTCATTGCATATCTGTTCTTTCCACAACCCACATATGGACCAACCAATGTCATTGCATGTGTGTTCTTTCCACAAACCACATATGGATCCACCAGAGTCAGTGCATGTGTGTTCTTGTAATGACAAACCACATATGGATTACCAGTGTCATTGCATGTGTGTTCTTTTCACAAACCACATATGGACCCACTAGAGTTTCATGTGTATTCTTTCCACAAACCACATATGGATCCACCAGAGTCATTGCATGTGTGTTCTTGTAATGACAAACCATATGGATCAACCAATGTCATTACATGTGTGTTCTTTTCATGAACCACATATGGATCAACCAGAGTCATTGCATGATTGTTCTTTTTACAAACCACATATGGATCCACTAGAGTCATTGCATGTGTGTTCTTTTCACAAACCACAAATGGATTAACCAGAGTCATTGCATGTTTGTTCTTGTAATGAAAAACCACATATGGATCAACCAATGTCATTGCATGTTTTTTCTTTTCACAAACCACATATGGATCAACCAGAGTCATTGCATGTTTGTTCTTTTCACAAACCACATATGGATCCACTAGATTCATTGCATGTATGTTCTTTTCGCAAACCACATATGGATCCACTAGTCATTGCATGTGTGTTCTTTTCACAAACCACAGATGGATCCACCAATGTCATTGCATGTGTGTTCTTTTCACAACCCACATATGGATCAACCAATGTCATTGCATGTGTGTTCTTTCCACAAACCACATCTGGATCCACTAGAGTCATTGCATGTGTGGTCTTTTCACAAACCACATATGGATCAACCATAGTCATTGCATGTTTGTTCTTTTCACAAACCACATATGGATCCACCAGAGTCATTGCATGTATGTTCTTTTCACCAACCACATAAGATCGCTTCTTCTGGAAGCCCCCCTAAAGAAGGGCCTGTTCGTCTGTGGTACCAAAGTTTGCAGGCCAGCACATGGCGGTACCTAAGTTGCCTGAAATTGCTGTGTTTCAAAATGTTGGGACGCCAACTACTGAGAGGGGCCATTTCGTGGAAAACTCATCTCACCCCTGCCAAATTCAAACATTCCGTCAAACTGCCCGTGAAGTAGACGGTCGGGACCTCATGTCGGTCATCTGTCCGTGACGCGAGCGCCAACGTGGCAACCTCTTAGGCAAATCGAGTAACTAAGTGGATTGGGTGCGTTGAAAAATTTCACAAATCCATTCCCACCTTTCCCCTAGCACCGGCAGCGTCGGAATCCACCCTCCAGGCAGGACGATCCCTTCGGACATTTGACTTCCGACGCCAAGTTGCTGTGCCTAGTTGCTACGCCCAGTCGCTGATCCCGAGCTTCAATGGCGCATGCCGTAGCCATCGTTGCGAGGCTCTAGCCCGCCTCCACCGCCGACGAGCCAAGCAGCTCGGAGGATGGTAGATCCTACTACCAAGGAAGAAGAAGTTCTGGCCACAAGCGGGCCAGCTACCCTTCTCTTTGCTATTCACACTAATTATAACTGCTAGCTAGCTAGTGAACCTTAAATTGTTTGTTAGCCCAACGCTGACAAACATATTTTGTCCACAATTTTCTGTCAAGTGGGATCTCTGCGGACCACCCTTACCTGGTTAAAGTAGTCCTCTTCAGGTATGACTCTAAGGGCAAGTTGTATGGACACCATTGTATCACGATGGAAGAAGCGCATGCGCAGATCTGCACTATATCTGGTATGGTTGCTGCTCTGCGTAATCATGATGAATTATGGTCGAAACAGACTGAAAAGTTCAGATTCTTGGATGAACGTGTCATCATGGTTCCTCTAACGTGTGACAGTCAGCTAATTGGGTTGATGAAAAGGTATGCTTCGGCTTGCATGTTTGAGCTGAATTGTGATGTACTGGATGTGGAAACTGTTGCAACTGGGAGTCACCCTTCTATTCTTGGACAGGGTGGTTGCTTGAACCCAATTAGCTCCTGGTAAGCAAAAGTCTCTTGGGGTTCGCATGTTTGTGTTGAATTGTAATTTTTGCAAGTATTTATTCTGTAGATATTGGGCAGTTATGCAACAGTCCTATTTCTTTGACAGGAAGCGCCGCAAGGTTAGAAACATGACTGTTGGGTTAGTCATTTGGCTGCCCGAAGAAATTAAAAATGAGTGGAAAGATGATGCTGGACACGATTCTGGTGCAGATTACATGAAGCTAAGAAAATTGGCACCGAGGAAGAGGAAGAAGGCAGGAAATGAAGAAGCCAGTGGACGTGAAGGCTTGGCACCTAGGATACGGAAGAAGGCTGTTGTCAATGAAGATGCATAGTAATGTGTTGAACTTGAACCTATATATGTAATTCGGTTAAATTCTGTAGCTCTATGTGTGGCACTTTGCTGGGCGAAACAATCTACCCACGTTCTCTGAGTAAAATGTACCGTGACTTAGCGTTTGGAAATGCCTGAGTCATTAGTTGAATCCGAAATTGTGATTGTGCCACTACTATCTGAAAACACGCAGCACCGGTTCCACGATTGCTAAGGGGCAGGAGGTCTCCAAATACGACAGAATGTAAGTGGCACAGAAATAAATTATTTAAGCTGCTACACTCCACGAAGCAGAAACTTATTTCAGATGCTGCACAACAACGTGGCAACATAAATAGCAATGGCAACCGATAATGCCTAGACGCTTGAGCCCGTCTATCTCACCGCCTCCCTGCTCCTGCATCCCCTACGTCTGGCAAAGCTCCCGGATCTCCATTAACTGGGTGTACGTGCTTCCACTTTATAAATAGTGGTTGTGCCATTTGCATGCGGCACAATCCGCATAGATTACGTTTAAACAAACCACCAATGTCAGAATACCACCATGATCAGACAAAAGGAAGTGATGCAGGGTTAAGACAAACTAACGGGAGACCAATTTGTTTGCTCCCAGGACTCCGGGACCACTAGTTCAGACCGCTAGGTCAACAAGTACTACTATTACAACTTAAAAAGGCACAGAGCTCAAGCTAAATAGAACTAGTTATCATACATCTCCTTGATCTTCCTAATCTTAGCCCGATGCGCATCTTCCTGCGAGAGCAAGGATCGATTCGTCTGCTCCTTCCTTTTAGCATCTTCCTTGCACAGCTTCAATTGTTTCTCTGTATTTTTCCTCATGCACTTGTCAATACTCGTAGTTGTGAACTACAGGTCTTTGTCCTGGTGAAGATCATTCCTTGCTTGAGTCAGTTCTTGCTCTGCTTTAGCCTTCAGGCCCAATGCCATGCCCTCTCCTTCTCGACTTTGCTAACCTTGTCTTGCACCCTCCTGAGATCTCGGTTAAGCTTGGACGTGTCAACTGGGTCCCATAGTTTCATCTCAACACTGTCAAGAAGTGAGCTGAGTACAGATTCTTTCAACTCAACAGTCATATCCCATAGTTTGTCCAGCATTTTCTACATCGATTTGGGCCACTCTGGATCTACCCATTTGACAACACCGCAACTTCCGCCTTGCATCATTGCACGATGACCTTGACACCGCAGAAACCTCCTGCCTACGTTTCGTCCTTCGAACGCTACAAATTTAGCGGGCACGTGCCCATGTTTACATAGCAGAGGACTGTCTTCATCCGCTAAACCGTGATAGTTGGAGTCATATATCGCCTGGTTGGCCTAACACATCATACGCGCATGAGTAAACATAGTAGATCTAGCTCAAAAAATAGATAACTAGCCACAGTAGATAGAGATAGAGATGAGACGACTCACATTGAAATCACCGTCCATGTCGTCACGACGCGTTTCCTCGACGTCTCCCCATGAACCCATGGCAAGAGGGGAGGGGGTGGCTGCCGGAGAGGGGATTGGGATGGAGGTGCCGTCGGCTTGCGGCTACGGCAGGATGGGAGTGAAGTGCGGAAAGTGGCTTCAAGGGGAAAGAAGAGAAGTACGTGGAGGAAGAGAAGTAATGGGGACATGACAATGGGATATGGCCCACTGAACAAGTGAGTCGTGATACTCACAATAGGGGAGCACCCGGTGTTGCTAGTTTGTCCAGAGGAAGCGTGGCCAATCATACCGCAGAACAACCTACTCGCGGATCGTTCTCACGAAGACCATACCAATCGTCCAAGCGCCCCGATCAAACGGTATTTAACAATCATCAAGCAGAACAACTGTGTTAGGGCGTGCCTTCTAGAAGACCCGGTCTAACGGTGAGAAGAACACACATCCAATGACACTGGATGTGGTTCATGAAAAGAACACACATGCAATGACACTGGTGGATCCTTTTGTGGTTTGTGAGAAGAACACACATGCAATGACTCTAGCTGTGGTTCATGAGAAGAACACACATGCAATGAGACTTGTGGATCCATATGTGGTTTGTGAGAAGATCATACATGCAATGACTCTAGATGTGGTTCATGAAAAGAACACACATCCAATGACACTGGTGGATCCATGTGTGGTTTGTGAGAAGAACACACATCCAATGACTCTAGATGTGGTTCATGAAAAGAACACACATCCAATGACACTAGTGGATTCTTATGTGGTTTGTGAGAACAACATACATCCAATGACATTGTGTGTGGTTCATGAGAAGAACAAACATGCAATGACACTAGTGGATCCTTATGTGGTTTCTGAGAAGAACTGACATTCAATCACACTGGGTGTGGTTCATGAAAAGAACACACATCCAATGACACTAGTGGATCCATGTATGGTTTGACAGAAGAACACACATCCAATGACACTGGGTGTGGTTCATGAAAAGAACACACATCCAATGACACTGGGGGATCCTTGTGTGGTTTGTGAGAACAACACACATGCAATGACACTGGGTGTTGTTCATGAAAAGAACACACATGCAATGACAATGGTGGATCCTCAAGTGGTTTGTGAGAAGAACACACATGCAATGACCACATGCAATGACACTGGTGGATCCATGTGTGGTCTATTAAGAGGAACAAACATGCAATGACTCTAGATGTGGTTCATGAAAAGAACATACATGCAATGACACTGGTGGATCCTTATGTGGTTTGTGAGAAGAACTAACATGCAATGACTCTAGTTGTGGTTAATGAAAAGAACACACATCCAATGACACTGGTGGATCCATGTGGGGTTTGTGAGAAGAACACACATCCAACGACACTCGGTGTGGTTCATGAGAAGAAAAACATGAAGTGACACTAGTGGATCCTTATGTGGTTTGTGAGAAGAACAGACATCCAATGAAACTGTGTGTGGTTCATGAAAAGAACACACATCCAATGACACTGGTGGATCCATGTGTGGTTTGTAAGAAGAGAAAACATGCAATGACACTGGGTGTGGTTCATTAGAAGAATAGACATGCAATGACAATAGTTGATCCTTATGTGGTTTGTGAGAAGAACTGGCATTCAATCACACTACATGCGGTTCATGAAAATAACACACATCCAATGACACTGGTGGATGCATGTGTGGTTTGAGAAAAGAACACACATCCAATGGCACTGGTGGATCCTTATGTGGTTTGTGAGAAGAACATACATGTAATGACTCAGGGTGTGGTTCATGAGAAGAGCACACATCCAATGACACTGGTGGATCCTTGTGTGGTTTGTGAGAAGAACAGATATGCGATGACTCTAGATGTGGTTCATGAGAAGAATAGACATGCAATGACCACTGGTGGATCCATGTGTGGTTTGTTTAGAAGAACACACATGCAATGACACTGGTGGATCCATGTGGGGTTTGTTTAGAGGAACAAACAGGCAATGACTCTGGATGTGGTTCATGAAAAGAATAGACATGCAATGACACTGGTGGATCCTTATATGGTTTGCGAGAAGAACACACATGCAATCACACTGGGTGTGGTTCATGAAAAGAACACACATCCAATGAGACTGGTGGATCCATGTGTGGTTTGTGAGAAGAACACACATCCAATGACACTGGGTCTGGTTCATGAGAAGAACACACATCCAATGACACTGGTGGATCCTTTTGTGGTTTGTGAGAAGAACTAACATTTAATCACACTGGGTGTGGTTCATGAAAAGAACACGCATCCAATGACCCTGGTGGATCCATGTGTGGTTCATGAGAAGAACACACATCCAATGGCACTAGTGGATCCTTATGTGGTTTGTGAGAAGAACTGACATTCCATCACACTGGGTGTGGTTCGTGAAAAGAACACATATCCAATGACACTGGTGGATCCATGTGTGATTTGTGAGAAGAACAGACATCCAATACCACTGTGTGTGGTTCATGAAAAGAACACACATCGAATGACACTGGTGGATCCATGTGTGGTTTGTGAGAAGAACAGACATCCAATGACACTGCGTGTGGTTCATGAAAAGAACACACATCCAATGACACTGGTGGATCCTTATGTGGTTTGTGAGAAGAACTGACATTCAATCACCATGGGTGTGGTTCATGAAAAGAACACATGATGACCCACAAGTATAGGGGGTGTATCGCAGTATTTTTGATAAGTAAGAGTGTCGAACCCAACGAGGAGCAGAAGGTGCTGGCTAGTGGTATGGATCAGGAATTTTGTGCAAATACTTAGCAAATGGATTTTTAGGGTTTTTTGATAAAGCAAGTAAACAAATTACGAGTGAACAAAAGACAATAAGAATAAATGCAGCAAGTGGCCCAATCCTTTATGCAGCAAAGGACAAACCGGGTGTATTACTTAAGATGACCAAACGTTCTCGATGACACATGGGAAGACTGTCAAGTGCTTTCGCTTCATATAGTTGATTAATCTTCTTTAGCTTGCTAAGTGTTGTGTGGGTGAACCTGTGCTAATGTACCGACCTTCCTAGGACTAATACATACTTGTGATTATACCCCTTGCAAACATCCGTAAGTACAAGAAAGTAATTAAGGTAGAAACCCAACCACAACTTTAAACTCTAAGACCCGTACGTCCCTTGTGCAATGGTTTCCTAACGGGGGTTCAGGTTTTTGTCACTCCGGCAACCCCTACAATTAGTAGCCAAATACACAATGCATTCCCCTAGGCCCATAGAGGTGAAGTGTCATGTAGTCGACGTTCACATGACACCACTAGAATAAGTACACCACAACTTAAATATCAAACTATTGAATCTTTCTCAACACAATTCCACTACTAACAACATAACTTCTCCCATATCCTCAAGAAAAAAACGAATTACTCACAAGACATCATATGGATCATGATCAAAGATGGAATAATGATGTATAACAATCTGAACATAAACAATAATTCAACGGTTCACTCAATAGCATCAACTACAAAGAGTAATCAACACCGGGAAAGTTTCCCCTATGAACTATGGAAGATTCAACGCAATTGTTACAACAATATGGAGATGGTGATGAGGGTGCGGATGGTGATGATGGTGGTGATGATGATCCCGATGAAGTCCAGCTTGATGGTGGTGTTGATGGCGACGATCTCCCCTTTCTAGGAAGGAATTACCCCGGCAGAAATCTGTCTATCGGAGAGATCTTTCTCTCTCGGTGTTTTCCGCCCCAAAGAGGCGGTGGAATATTTCTGTGGTCGCTCCCCGAGTCTTAGGGTTTCGGGAGGAATATATACGCCAGAGGGGAGTGCCAGGGGTGGACCAGGGTGGCCACACCACCTGGTGGCGTGACCTAGGGTGGCCCGCGCCAGGGGGTGGTGTGGGCCCCTTGTGGCCCATCTCCAGCCCCCCTTCTCGCTTCCTTCGTCTTCTGGAAAAATAGGATTTTCCATGTATTTTCCCGGATTTTCTGATCTTCACGAATTTTGCCTCCAAATAGCACCTTTTCCATCAGAATCCTGACTGCCACGGTCCATGCTCCAAAAGTCATCAACCATGCAAAAACAGATGAAATAACATAAATATCACCTCTCAATATGAAATATATCAATGAATAACAGTGAATTATGACATAGAATAGTGATGCAAAATGGACGTATCAACTCCCCCCAAGCTTAGACTTCGCTTGTCCCCAAGAGAAACTGATCTCAATAAACATGACCTCAGGTTTATGGAGTGAAGAGTCGATAAAATAATACGAACAAGAAGCATCACATTCATCAATACATAGATCATAATAGAAGACAACTCACTATTATATAACTCAACTTGCAATAAGCAAAGAAAACACAATAAAGATACATAAAGTAAATCATAATTGGTAATGGCAAACTTAGCTCTTCGTCGAAGAATAGTTGATAATTTGCTAGAGTTCACAAATAGATGGTTTTCAATGATACCTTTCAAAGTAGTAATCATCAAGATAAGAGCAATGTGCAAAACAAGGAACATAAGAAACATGATTGAATACATCATCATATGAATGAATGAAACACAACAACTCAAAATACAAAGTAAAAGAAAGGCCCTTCGCAGAGGGAAGCAAGGATTGCAAGTCTCATAAAGAGCTCCCAAAAATTATGATACTTACTAGCTTTCAGCTCTCATTTCCCCTATCATAGGCATCATTTGGTGATTAAGGTTAAAGTGACACAACTAAGAGGATATGCTTGACAAGTTATAAGTTGAAATCTCATGCCCCTTACTTATGAGTACCGAACCTCATGCTACTCAACTTCAGTCACGAGTAAGCTCTTGTCATTGTAAATACATGCGTATCATTGAGAACCGCCAACGGGGTACCCCTTGCACATGACACATGAGCTATCCCATAATCAAAATGACAAGGCAAGCAGACAATGAGCATCTCAGCGATCTTTTTATTTGCTATTTGCATAGGTTTTTATTGAGGATGCTTCATAGAATGCTCACTACAGTTATGCTGCAAGTTTCAACCATGATTAGGCATGGCTTAGGCTAGCAGTCCAGGCTTTTATCTAACACACATATAAACTCCATGATCTTACAAGTTCCACTTTTATTTCACACCGCCAGGATCCATAAGCAAAAGAACATGATATCAACTAGGCACAAAGTACCATGGTAGTGTTGAAAGCGTTCCCCATGATACATGGTTCTGCTAACTTCAAATCATAAAGCGCAAGCATATACGCAACAAAGAAGGACCCAATGGTTCAGGTTATTAAATGCAAAAAAATTAAATTGTGCCATCAAGTTCGTGAGAGCTTTAATCACTAATTTTCACATAACAATTTTAATTTGGGAGGTAGATAAAACAAGAATTTACTTGGAATAGCAATAATGCTAATAGGTAGGTATGGTGGACACAAATGGCATGGGTTTTGGTTTAAAGGAGTGGATGCATGAGAAGAATTCCCTCTCAGTACAGGTTTTTGGCTAGCAAGGCTAGGTAGAAAGTACAAGAGTTGAAGGAAACAAACAAAGATACAATTGATAAAGACAAACATGCAATCTTCCTTGGAAGCACAAAAGATCTTAACTAGAGAATACTAAACTTATGAGCAAATCAAGAAAGAAACATGATGAAATTATATTTCTTTAGAGTACTTTTATCTTTTCTTTCAACTCTCAAAAATACTGTTGCTACTGACCGAGCCAGGTTTGCCAAAACCAACTAA